>JAGKTI010000144.1:124037-134942 GCA_018397915.1 Birgus latro
CACAATACAGTATATATATCCATTTAATATTAATTTACACTTATCAGTACTGTATATCATACAGGAGAAAATTAATGTACTACTTTCCACTCACACACAGAGATCCCTTCACCCTGCCCAAACACCCTAATGAGAAGCGTAATGCCAATGCAGTGAGACGCAAGTTCACAGCAGGCACGTACAGTGATCACATGGTTCTCCTCAAAGCATTCCAGGTATGTGTGGCTTTACACATGAACTGTTTTATATGATTTCATGTTACATATGTCCAAACTGCATAGCTGGTGGCTGACTGGATATAGAAGGACAGGCTTTGCAGGCTCGCAGCTTTATTTATTTACGTAGTTTTCTAATTAAAAGACCTGGGTTGAGGTCATAGAGTGTGACCTCATGGTTAAGCATCAGAATAGGGAAGTTGCCAGAGATCGAGCAGTGTGGAGAGTTACCAGCAGGTGACCAAGGCTAATTCATGCAAGCATTCATATACTATACATTTATTCCCTTCAGTCCAGTTAGTTAGTATTTAACTTTATTTTTTATCCAGACAGTTTGGGATTATGAGAGTTTTAAAAATGGAAGCATTAGATATGCAGTAATCTTCATTGATTGTTGGAGGACCCTTTGAAGTTGGATAAAATTGTTTGGTTGTGGTGTGAATAAACTGAATAATACATTATCCTAGTGAAGGGGTTAATGAGTTTAATACATTCCAGAGACAAGCATTCAGTATCCTCTCTGTCCTTCCTCAGGCATGGCAGAAGGCGTGTGGTGAGGGGTGGGAGCGAGGGTGGTGTGAGAGGAGCTACGTGTCTGGGGCAGCCATGGAGATGATACACGGGGTGCGGGCACAGGTGCTGGCACAGCTTAGAGGGGCTGGCTTCGTTAGGGCAAGAGGACCAGGTGACATCAGGTACTTGTGGTGCTTTTGTGAATTACCAGTGTAATATTGAGTGCGTCTTATAAGTAAGGAGTGTTTTTTAAGATGTTTCAATTTTTCCATGCTGCACAGAATGGAAAACTTACATCACTTGCTAACTTTATGCATATCATTATCACAACACAAGCAGTCATTCAACATAACCTCATTAAAGTTCCCTAGAAATGACCAATTGAAGTGGCTGGTTATCTGCAGTCCACTGGGTTATGTTTATATGAGCCTGCAGGTACAGCAAGAACAACAACTTATATTAGCCACACATTTACATATATTTAATATTAATCTTCCATTCAGCAGTAAAGTTCTTGTATGCTGAAGTTGCTCTATATTGTCCCATGTTCCCTTGTGTCTTTTGATAGGGATGTGAACAGCAACAGTGATAATTGGGCAGTGGTGAAGGCTGCCCTGGTGTCGGGCATGTATCCCAACCTAATTCGTGTTGACCGTGAGCAGTGCCAGTTGAGAACACAGTAAGTAATAGTACAGCCTTCATCAGAGGATCAGGTGGTGGTGGTGATATATCTCTTTTTCAGAAGTGTGTTGGGTATGATGTTAGAAGAACCTAGGAAACTAAAATACTAGCTCCTATGCTCATTTCACTTTAACTTGTCCCAGGTTTTCATCCCTGTGCAGCATATTTCATGAAACTCAGTGGCAGAATAGAACAGCACAGTGGCCCTACGTTCTTCCCACAGCACTTAGTCATGACTAGTATAATTTTCTAGTGTTAATCTGTTGTTAAAACTCACCATTGATGATGGGGAGAGGGCATTATTAGGCCAAGTTAGAGTAAAGTAAGCATGGTACTTTTGAATGGCTGAATTGAATTTTTTGTGACTATATGAACCAGAATAATATGTAATGGTTCTTTTACCTCCCCCTCCACTGCCCTCACTACTTGTTATCCTGGACAGGGAAGTTACTGTACTTGGTCTTCCTTAACGTGGCCAAAATTGTCATATTTCAATCTTGAATGCTGAGTTGTAACAAGAGATTAACACTAGAGGATGGTGTCCATCATGAAAAAGTGTTATGTACTGTAAGGATCTAGAGCAGTAGTATTGTCTTATTCCACCATTGAGAAATAAGTTGCAAAATTATGAAGATCACCAAGTTAAAGCTGATGAATTATATTGGTAGAGTAGTTTGTGAGTCATGGAGTGCAGTAGGAGTGCTAGTTCTCTTTCTTACGCCAGCTGCAAAACTCAAGCTTCCCTCAAGAAGTTTCAGACTGTAGTCCATTGGGTGTATGTTGAGATGACCCCGGAGCTACAACAGCAACAACCTTTTTTATTATATTTTCAGGAAGGAGAGCAAAGTTCGGCTCCATCCAACATCGTCACTTCTTGATGCAGCTGGGAGTCACCCCTCACTGACTGCTGCCCACCGTGCCCTGGCCACAGCCCTGCCATCTGACTGGCTGGTGTATGATGAGATGGTGCGCATCGGGGTGGTGGCTCACGTGCGCACTGTCACGCTGGTGTCACCACTCACTGTCCTGCTCCTGGCTGGACCCATGAGGCTGCCACTTGATGCACTCTCAGAGCCTTCCACACGTAAGTTAAAATGAGTCTGCCACTTTATTTATCTATAAGCATATGCCATAATCCTGGAAAGGTTGGATGTGAACAGATTGCCTTCCTGTCACCCTGTTCTCTGCCATTGAGCTGCCCTCCTTATTCATTTACAATTCCTCTCCTCCCCATCCATCCACCTCATCCTTGGTCTCTCCCTCCCACCTTATCTTTGGTCTTCCCCTGCACGACACTCACTTTCCCCTAGTCAGTTTGTCCTTCTTCATTCTCATTGCATTGCCAGACCATCTCAGGACACTTCTTTTAATGCATTCCAACATATGAGTGATGACCTTTATGATGTATTTTGTTAATCCCTTCAATCCAATTCCATACTCTTTATTTTTGTTCATCTTTTAAGAAACCTTTTATAGTGAAAGATGTATCATATTTTTTGGATGCAAGCATTTTTTAGAAAGAATAGTAGACATGTATCATATTATTCATTTGATATAGTTAACTAAATAAAACAGAAATGATAGGGCATAGTGTGAGAGTTCTGTATCCTATGTGGCACCAATGAAACCAAGGGGCTTCTCTGCTCACTTATACAAAGTCACTCAACACCCTCCTGACCCCTGAAAGGAGGACGGTAGACTGTCAGAGAAGGCAGCTTCAGCTTGCAGACCAGCAGGTTCACATTTCAGATACTGTTGTTTAATGACTCCAGCAGTAAGAGGAAGAGGCATGAGAGGTGTATGTACTTTTGTATTTTGCCGAACCATTGTGAAGAGAGGTTTGAGAGGTGAATGTACATTTGTATTTCATTTAACCATTGTGAAAAGAGGCATGAGAGGTGAATATACTTTTGTATTTCACTGAACTATTGTGAAAAGAGGCGTGAAAGACTAATGGACTTCTGTATTTCACTGAACCACTGTGATATGAGAGGTGAAGAGTCTTTCTTATATCACTGAAACATTGTGAAAAGTGGCATGAGAGGCTAACTGACTGTTGTATATGACTGTACTGTTGTGACATCAGGCAGTGGCGGTGACTGCAGCAGCGACAGTGAAAGTGAGGAGCGGCCAGCGGGCCTGAGTTGCCTGGTGCGCATTGACTCCTGGGTGCAGTTCCTGGGGGATCCTCAGGCAGCACAGCTGGCACTCCAGCTGCGCCACAAGCTGCATGCACTCATCCTGCGCAGACTCAGGGCACCCAACAAGCCACTTACTCAGGTAGGTGCTCTGAAGATGTACTGTATGCCTTTCGCATTAACTTTGTCCAGATATTTGTCCATTTACAGCTTATTTCACATGCTTAGGTTGGAAGAACTAAAATGTGCCATACAGGTACTTCTTCTACAGTAATTTGGGCCAGATTTTCATCCTTGTACAGCTCACTGGCTGAAAAAGACAATAGTATGGCTTTACATTCTTTCCATAGCACTTCTTTGTGACTAGCGTCATATACTAGTGTTAAAATGTTAATTCAGGTCAGCATTTGATATAGAGAGATTGCAATTTTAGACTAGGTTGGAGTAAAAAGAGTTGAAGTTAGTGCCTTGTGTTGTTTAGGCTGATGAGGACGTGGTGCGAGTGACGGCTGCAGCACTGAGCCATGAAGAGCAGGCCCTTAACCTTACCCAGCCAGCTGGTGTTGGTCAGCGACCACGTCCACTTTATACCCACACACACCCACATGGTTAGTTCAGCTCTTGATACCTAACCTTATTTAAGTTACATGTAATGTTCTGTGTTATACGGTAGTATGTTTCCACTAACTTGACAAAGATCTAACCCCTTTCAGCTCAGTTTATGGGCAGGTTTAGTCAGATTAGAGGGTCAGATTAATTAGTAACCAACGTGACTCATAATTAAGCCTCACTGAATTTCATACAACCATGTCATCGAATTCAGAGTGTAAGAATTGCCAATTTCTGCCAGATGAAAACAAAGCACCTATGCATGGATTTACATGTGTGTGTAATATAGCAGTTAAGTTCTTGTCAATCTAAGTAAGGGGCAGAAAATATAGGAAGGCACTATGGGAAATAAAGACTTGTGTCAGACTTTGACTTTGTGATACTTAGTGCAGTAGCAAAGATTCCATAAGATACCCTGACTTATTGATGGTCATAGATTTGTTCCCCTAGAGGTGACTGGAGAATTTCAGTCATGTAATGCCACCACAGAAAGTAGGTTGGCAGTTTGAATGGAGGACACCTGTAATCTGGCTTTTTTTTTTTTTTTTCCCCCATCTTGTTAAGAAAATTGGACTGTGGTGATCTAGCCTTGGGATCTGCATAGGGGGTAAATTGGATAGGCCTTTTTTTTATTTTTTTATTATTATTATTATTTTTTTTTAATGCTTGATGCCTACAGAAGGTGGATGGTCTGGTGGCACCTCTGAAGATTCCCAGTCAAGTCGGTCATCCTCACGTAGAACCAGTGATGCAGCCACGCCTCCTGCCCCACTGGCTGCTCTGAAGTACCCCACACCCTCTATCATGGGCCCAAAGACCTCATCAACAGGGGGGCCATCCAATCAGATCTCAGCACCAAGTGACACCAAAGCAAACCTCACATCATCATTTAACAGTGCATCTTCAAAGCTAGGCACTAACTACCCTATGTCAACAGCAAACATGAGGCAACAGCAGCTTCCTGCCACGACAGCAGTAACCACTGCCACAACTACAGCCCCATCTAGTATAGTTGGAGCCAAAACTTCCACACCAGCCATCACCACAGCTCCCACCACCACCATCACCACCACCGCCACAACCAAACCTGCATTCTCAGGCCTCGGGGTTGGTGTGGGCAACAGAATCGGAAATAGGGATGTGAAAGGTTTGTTTCTCTTTAATCTGCTTGATTCTGCATGATGTCTTTTTTAGTTTATTCTTTCTGCTGTGTAACTTGTTCAACTTAGGAAAGGCTTCTTGTATTGAAGGGGTTTGTCAAGGCTGTATCTAAGCCCTACAGTTTAAATGATTTATGGAAAGTTGAAGAGAGGTCTGGATAATGATGATTACGATGATGATGATAATAATGATGATGGTGATGGTGATGGTGATTTTGTGCTGTACTTTATTCCCAGGGAGTTTCCGTAGCAAACCCGGGATAAGTGTTGAGAGTGGGGGCAGCAGCAGTGTGAGTGAAGGCGGAGGAGGGGCATCTGGCGGGACTGGCCCCAAGACTCGGTACTTCATCATCAAAGCGTCAACATACAAGCAGCTTGAGGCCTCACACCACAGCTCACTCTGGGCCTTCACACACGCCACAGAGAAGAAGGTCCTACAGGCACTTCAGGTACTGCCACTCCTGCAGGTGAAGGATGTAGTGTATATGAATATTGTTGTAATTATTGTAACTGCAAAGTTGCAAGCATGATTCAAGTGCTCGTGGATTTGAGAAACAAAAGACAAGATTATACTGCTCAGTATTATTATTTTTATTATCATGTAATTAATATTATTATTATTATTAGTTACATAGTGGATGAAGATAGATATACTTTATTAACTGAATGCATTTCCAGTCTAGTGCAGTGCTTCTGGTCTTTACTCTTCACCGTGGGGGACAGTTCAATGGCTATGCACGCTTTGGTGGCGAGCGTAGTGATGAGAGGTGCCCGGAGATTACCAATATTGGACCCACTCTTGGACCACTCTATAAGGTTTGTTTCAAATGGCAGTGATTATTAATTCTTTTGATGCTGGAGAGGAACACCTTCATGAGGTGGCACTGGTATGACCAGGTGCTGGAACTGCCCAGTTATGCAAACATCACCCAGTTCCCTCCGTATCTCACAAAAGGAGGATGGTGAACTGTGAAAGGACAGTTTTGACTTGCACTCCACAGGGTTCACATTCAGATAAGCCTGGGATTGCAAGTACTCCTGAATATAAATTCTCTTTCACTTGTTAAGATTGGTTGTTTATGGTTTCCTTCATACAGCCACCAAGCACTTTACATTTAGATTATTTATCCCCTGAGTGCTGGTGATGTCATTTTTATTTTATTCTTTCTGCTGTGAGATTACTTTATTTTGGTTATGAAAAGCCAGAAGACTGTGGGATTGCATTAATAAAGGATCTCAATTTTTTTTCAGGATAAACAAATCTCCATAACTTTTAACAATTAGCAAAGATCACCACAGGTCAGCAGCCGCTTCTGTGGGAGTGGCCTACAGGTATGGTGTAGTACATACACCAGGCAGGGATCTGGTACTCCCATGTGGTTGACAGAATCTCACCAGGGTCAGACCAGGGTCCTCCCCAGAGTGAGGTACAGGGAAATGTGAGGTTTGGCTGCTAGGTGGATGCTGCAGCTGCTCCACCCAGGGTGCACAGCACCACTATGTGTAGGACTTTCATGAATACTGTACTTATAATGTATTGTATTGTAATGTGATGGAATTTAACCCTTGTCAGGTTGAGTGGGTACGGAAATGGAACATTGGTTTCCACCTGACGCGTCGGCTGTACAACTCCTACAATGAGAATATGCAGGTCCACATGAGCAGAGATGGACAGGCAAGTACAGTGCTGGCACTGAGTTGTATTTCAGTAGTTTTTTGAAGTCTACCTATGTATATCAATTTATCTATTTGTTTGTATCTATCTGTCTGTGTCTCTTTGTTGGAATGTTTGTCTATGTATCTATCCATCTGTATGTCAGTCTCTGTCAGTGTATAGCCAGATGCCTTTAACCCAGAAAGGATGGTCACACAAATTGATTCCACATTACCCTATTGTCGTCCATGAGACATGAAACGAAGGATTATGGAAGGTTTTATGTATGTATGGTGTGGATGGAAAGCTGCTGAATGCTATAATGAATTTTAATGATCCTTGTGATCAACTGGTGTGTGTGTGTAATACCACATCCACATCAAATGCTTGCTGATGTAGGTGGGAGTTCTGCATCACTGTAATGCACAGAAGTTCCTCCCCACATCTACTAGGGTTACAGTGATGTAGAACTCCCACCCACACCTGCCAGTACCAGCAAGCAGGTGTGGATGTGGCCTTGGAGTAGGTGGATGTCTAAGTGAGGGGTTCTGTATCAGTGTTGGAATGGGGCAAGGGTGTGTGATGTCTCCAAAGCTGTTCGGTATATATATGGTCGTTATGAAAGAGGTTAATATTTAAGTTGTGGAGAGAGAGATTGGGATGGTAATGGATGATGAAGGGTGGAGTATTTGGAGCATTTGATTGTGAAGGGTGGAGTATTTAGTGCTTGCAGATGATGCTGTGAAGAGTTGAGTGTGGGATGAAATTGGGGAACTTATCTTTATGTGCCTTTTCCACATTTCAGGAGGTGGAACCAAGTGTGGGAGAGCAGCTGATTCGCTTGTGGGAGAAGAGCGGAGGAGGTGGAGGGAACACAGGCGGAGGTGGTGGTGGTAGTGCTGGCGGTGGTTATAACAAGGGACCCAGTGCATTTGTCAACAACAGTGGTGTTAGCAGTGGTAGTAGTGGCAGTGGTAGTGGTGGTGGTAGTAATGTTGGTAGTGGAAGTAATAGTAATAGTAATAACTCCAGTTCCAGCACTAGCACAGGCAACACTGCAGGTGGACAAGCATCACAAGAACAGCAAAATCACACTGCTCCTCCACCCAGGCATCCAGTCCACTCAGGCTCCACACACACACCCTTCCACCACCCACCGTTTGGTCGTAACTATGGCAACGGGTATGGCTACGGAGGTGGGGGTGGTGGAGGGTACAGGGGAAACTTCAGAGGAGGATATAGGAGATAGATAGATTTATATGTGGGGTATTCTGTAGAAGAAGATATAGGAGTTAAAAGACCAAGGTTGAAGATAGAAACATAAAAAGTTGAAAGATACTGGGAACATTATTGAGGAGGATATAGGAGAGGGAGACAAATAGGTTGGAGGGTGTGGGGGACTCTGTAGAGACTTATAGGTTGGAAGACTGTTGAGGAGGATATAAGAGATAGAGACTTATAGGTTGGAAGTCTATTGAGGATGATAAAGAGATAGAGACATATAGGTTGAAAGACTATTGAAGAGGATATAGCAAATATTGATATTCTTTGTAAGTCATCATGTATGTGCATTTGTAATAGGAAATGGTAAATGCCAAGTGGAAGATAAACTGACCTTATAAGAAGGGTAAAACAAAAGATAAGTTCTTGTTGCACTCCTAGACCCATCTGGACCAGAACCCTGTGGATTGTTGTTATGAGAGTGAAGTAGATGAGATTGTTGTTGTTGTTGTTTGTTCAGTCCTGGTGATGCCTGACCCAGCAGACTCTTCAGTGGCAGGTACGCAACTGCCCTGATAATGTTGTCCCATAGGTTCCCGGTACGGTTGTTGTGTCTGTTTAGTGTGGCATGTGTTGTGCAGTGTCCCATGATTCAAGTTGTTCTGCAGATCTGTTGGAGATATTTAAGTGTAATGTGGTGTGAGTGAGGTGATGCATTACAGTGAGGATAAATTTAATTGTTTTTGAGTTTTATTTTGTGTTGGTAGTAAAGCAGTGAAGAGTGATGTCTTGCCATAGTATTGTTAAGAGAGAGGGCAGGATGGTAAAGAGCAGTTATAATAGTGTTGACATTGGGCATTATACACACTTTGAGGCTAGATGTGCAGCTTTATCAAAGAATATAGAAAATAATTAAAAAAGAGGTGATGGGATTTATTGAGATATGATATGGTTACCAGTAAGTGGTAGAAGAGTGGAGTGCTGACTAGAAGATTACAAGATCAACTCTAGATGGAACAGGGAACAGTTTGAAGATTTTAATTTCATTAAAACAAATTTGCTGATCTTCCTCATTATGTGAAAAACACCCCTGCTAATACTGTACCCCTCAAACCAGCCCTATTGTAAATAGCCCTGACATATTGCAGAATAAGCAGTGTAGTGTAAGTGCCTAAGCAGTGACATGTCAGACTGTAGACATTTTCTCTTGGTGTGTAGGATGACAGGACTGCTGGGCCTTAGGGAATGGACTGACAGCCAGTTGGGTGGCGGAAAATTATACAGTAGCAAAGTTAATGTTCATTGTTGTTATTCGCTATTCAGAACTTTATTTCCTGATCTGTAACACTATGAACTTGATTACAGACTAAGTACAATGGTGTTAAAAATTGTACACTGGGGATAGTATTCTGTTCATTAGGAAGCTTGTTCATCTTTCTTACAGAGTCATTTTTGCAACTAGGATATTATTTCATCTTTGTTATATGCATTCTAAGTCAGTATAAGGGAAAAATAAGTAATGGAAAAGAATATAAAACTGTTAGAGAAGAGGTGTAAGATAGCTTCCTTTGCTGACAATACTGTGGGCCTGAGGAATGTATGACAAGGGTTTGGCACTTCTGTTTTTTATTTTCCCTGTGAAGTGATACCCAGTAGTGGTGGGATTGACTGGATGGCAGGTGGTATGGAGAGTGTAGGTGTGGTTGTTTATGCCTGTGGGATGGAGGCAGGATTCCATGGGTTTGAATGGTGAATGAGAAGGTGACATTGTATTTAGTTGGGCAGATTGTTGAATAATTTCTCCTATCAGTTTCTCTCTCTCTCTCTCTCTCTCTCATAGTGATGATAATGATGATGTGCAATGACATTTTCAGTATAGATTATAATTATAATTTATTGAACATACAAACATAGCATGACAGTTCCAAGTGAGCTCTGCTATTCATTTTAATCCTGTATTAGATTCTTCAGATACTCAGCATTGTATTAGATTTTCTAGTGACAGTAGCCTGATATTCAGAATAGATTTGTAGGTGCTGGCATTATCTCTTTGGGTCCAGGAGGATTGGAAAAAAACAGATATTAACTAGACTACGATCCTTAAGGGGGTATCACACGGTACCTGAAATCATGGTTTGCTGACAAAATCGTGATAACCGCCCACGAAACCGTGGTAGCCACCGAGGATTCCGTCGGCAGAACTCATTTCCATCCAGACCCATTCCGTGCCCACGGAATCAGGGACAAAACATTTTTTTTTAAGTTATAATTCCCTCCCAGAGTGCCTATTACTTTCCATTATATATATTATTAATTATGAAAGCTTCAGTAACTTTTTATATTGTGCAGGGGTGAAATAATGATGTCGATAATTCAGTTGTTTACATTGGGGAGCGAGGAATCATGGATACAACACTCACGTTGGGTGAAGGAGTACTGTATATCGTAGTTCATTCAACACTGGGTATACGATGGCATCTGGGCAGATATTATGGACAAGGACTGCAGAAATTGCGCTCATTGAAAAAATAAGGCCATTGAAAATAAGGCCATAAGGGTCGGGCCTTTGGAATGTTTACCCTCCTTTATCTTACCGACTATGACTATGAACAAAAACAAGCACCAAAGCAAGCCTGACGACAGCAAATCACCCAGGGGGTTTAGGGTGGGTTCGTGGAATGTGGGAAGTTTGAGAGGAAGAGCAGGGGAAGTTA
>JAGKTI010000144.1:134990-178166 GCA_018397915.1 Birgus latro
GAGATTGTTAGGCGTGAGAGGGTTGAACTTGCAGGTGAGTCTCTTGAGTGTGTGGAGGAGTTTTGTTATTTGGGAGACATGTTATGTGCCGGAGGTGGGGCTGGAGTTAGCTCGGTTGCTAGAGTGAGAAGTGGTTGGAAGAAGTTCAGGGAGCTGTTGCCTCTCCTGACATTGAGAGGACTCTCCTTACGTGCTAAGGGGTCTTTGTATGCAGCATGTGTTAGGAGTGTGATGCTGTATGGTAGTGAGACCTGGGCAGTAAAGGAAGAAGATATTCGCAGGTTTAAACGTACAGAAATGACAATGATTAGGTGGATGTGCAGTGCGTCCCTGCGTGCAAGGCCTGGGGGGGCTGGGTTTACGATAGAAGAGTTGAGAGGTAGGATGGGACTGGAGTGTATTGGTGTTGTGATGAGGAGAGGTAGGCTGAGGTGGTTTGGACATGTGGAGAGGATGGGGGATGATAATTGGGTACAGAGGGTGAGAAGTGTTAATATTGGGGGAGGGGTAGACTGAGAAAGACATGGGACGAGGTCATTAAATGTGACTTAAGGGTTAAGGGACTGAATAGGGAGGCTGCCAGAGATCGAGCAGCGTGGAGAGCCGCCATTAGGTGACCAAGGCCGACACATGCAAGCATGTTGGAGCCTTCAAAAACGAAACGAAACGAATGAACGATTCCCTTGTCTTTGGGATCACAAGGATCCCATGTTTCACAAGAAAACCATTAAAAGACACCTGCCAACCGTCGGCGGCGTTCGAGGAACATGTGCGATAGGGTTTGTGCCTGGTTCCAGTTAACCAGGAACGCGTTCTGTCGGCAAACCATGATTTCAGGTACCGTGTGATACCCCCTTTAGTGTTGTTATGATTCTTAATTAGTGTAGGAGTCATCTTCATCTGGATAAAATCTTTTGTCATTGATCTGAGGGGAGATTCATGTGATTATTATTCTTTTTTTTATTGCTCTCCCAATTGGATAGCAAAGTTGACATTTTTCCATTCATAGACGTAGTATGAATGCAGTGTGTGCACAGTACAAGTACTTTTGTGTTGAAAGAGTTGACTAATATAAAGGAAAACAAAGGTTCAAGAATAACTGGAGTGAAGGGAAGAACAGGGTTATGAAGATGATGATGATAGTGCTGAGTTTTTGTGAATAGCTGTCAGACTTAGCAAATATTTAATATATGTATTTTTTTGTTAATCATGTGAATCATCGGTAGAACTTCACTTGTGTTGTGCGCGGTGTCTTGGGAAGAGAAGCTTCAGGAGGTTATTCACTGGGCTAAGTTCAAGGATGTAATGGAGGGATGGAGTAGAGAGGTATATTTAGGGGAGGCGGTAGCTCGATCGGTAGAGAGTTGGCTTGCGGTCCCGTGGGACCCAGGTTCGAATCCTAGCTGGTGCAGGGAACAGTTTAAGGATTTGAATTTCATTAAAATCAGGCTTTACTGATCTACCAGAAGACCCGCCGACATGTCGTAAAAATGCCCCCGCTAATACCAATACACCAGTCCTGTATGAGACAGCCCTGGCATGTATTCAATATGTACGGTGGGTGTTAAGCCCAGAGTCGGACATAAAAAAAAAAAATAATAAATGAGAAGGGGGTGTAAGTTGGGGGGGAGGGCATGAAACTGGGTGGGACTGGGCGACATGGAGGCAATTTGTTTGTGGCCACCCCTTATGGAATTAAAGTGTTTGGCTATAGATAGATGGTCCAAGAATAATCACTTGATATTTATCACATATCCCAAGATGCTCTGTATTGTGTGTACCTTTTGCAAAATATCTGTACCGTGTGTTTGCTGTAACAGTGTTGCAGTGAAGTGCCATATTGACAGTAGTTTGAGCAGGAGACATTCATTGACAGTGAAGTACAGTATTTTGAAATATGGCAGAATTTCACACAAAATTATGAATGAAAACTCTCATACAGTATCTGTGTTATGAGTTGGAGTATCTGAATTTTACAGATTTTGTGGTGGCTCAGTTATATTGGTGCAGTAAATAATGGAAGAAACTCATGCTGCAGTGATCAGAGGAATTGATGACATTTACATTAAGGATTTATGTAGTATCACAGTAGCAGACTTTGTAATTATTTGGTACAGTATTTGAATCTTCAAAAAATTGTCAGTACCGGTATTTTTTCCTGCATTTAATTATAGATGATTTCAGGTTATAATTAACCATGGAAAATCACATTTAACTGTTTTCTTAACTGGTATTGTGTAAAAAGAATTTCTTTTATGGTTGTGTGCAGTTGTGCTCAGAGAGGATAACAAGTTCAGTAAGTCACTAATTATTGGTACTTCTTAATTTTCCCATTCATAGCAAAGTTTGTATGTTGTGAAATCCCCATTTACTCACCCCTTGAATCCAGAAGATATTCTTTTTAGTTTATTCTTGCTGCTTCCATACAATACTAGTACCTTGAGCTCTGGGCTTATCTGAATTTGAATCCTGTGGACTGAAGGCTGGAGCTGCCCTCCTCCTGCAGTTCACCATCTGCCCTTTTAGGGGATAGGGAGGGAGATGAGGGATGTTTGTATAATGAGACAGTGGAGCAGCTTGGTTATATTGGTGCCACCATATGAAGATGTCCCCCTCTATCACCAACACATTGGTATTCAGTTTAATTAAGGCCTTGTACTGAAGGGGTTTATTGAGCCTGGATCTGCCTCCTCCAGTGTGAAAAGGCTGTCCTGAGCTAATTAAAACTGACAGGAGATGGCAAGAATAAAATGAAAAAGACTTCACTGGATTCCAGGGATTAATGGCAGAAACTCTTTACATTGTTTCAGGTTGTAATAAGAGTTATGACATTTTTTTCACAGAATCAGCAAATGTTTGTCAGTTGGTTTGTCTAGGTTTGTTGGTATGTATCTTGGCTTTAATTGTTGTCTCACATTTTTTAAATCATAAAATGTTTGTTTCAAATGCTTGACATTTCACTGTTTTCATATAACACTGGCCCTCAAAAGGGACTCATGTGGTGGCACCAGTACAACCAGGTGGCTCTGCTGCTTGGGTTTGCAAACTGCCCTTAGCTTCTTCTGTAACCCCAAAAGGAGGATGGTGAACTGCAGAAGAAGGGCAACTTCAGCCTGCAGCCCACTAGACTCATTTATCCCACATTCTTCACACCCATACAGGCCAATATACCCATTTTCCTGGGCTCTTGGCAGGCACAAGAGCCACATCAGAGGCTCTCTGCTGCCATGAGTAAAGCTGTATCCTCACCAAATACTTGCTGGTGTGGGTGGCTGTGGGCAGGAGTTTTGCATCCTTGTCCATAACCCATAGACCTTCCCCCACTGGATGCAGGCAGGTGCAGGTAAGAACTCATATGGATCACAGTGATGCAGAATTTCCCTTGTGGCAGCAAACAATTGGTGTGGATGCCGCCAAAGAATAAAGACTGGGGAATCCCTAAATTACTCTCTCCCGTGCTGGCAGACAGTTGGTGTGGATGCTGCTCAAGAATGGAGACTGGGGAATCCCACATCCACCACCCTTTTTCTTTTCATCTTCAAGCCCGCTACCTCAGGGACTGGCTGTAAGGTCACCACCCAATGCAGTAAATTATTTCTGGAGTTGCATATAACTGTGTGGCTTGTCATTCAGTGTAGAGTTACATAAAGGTAGCTCTACATCATGTGAATGAATGATGGGTGATCAAACACTGTGTAGGCTATAGCTTAATAGGTGTGGGGGGGGGGAGGCTGTGAAAGATATCCTAGGCCAATGAGAATCTGAGAACTGAGAAGAGAGTACAAGAAACAGGGTGAACATTGTGTTAAACAGTATGAGTGGAACAATAAGCACTAAAGTTCTTTAGAAGGGTATGAAATATGAGGGAAGTAAGGATATTGAGAAGCCTGGGGGGGGGGAGTAACAAAAATAGTGCTCATGAGGGTACGTTGACGCTTTCCCCCACTTACTCGGTAGAGATGGAGAAGATTAGGGAGAGGTGTACTGTGGACTTGTGGCTCATTATCCTGAATTTTTGATGCTGACTATTTTACAGGTTAGCAGAGAGGAAGTTTATCGCAGGTAAATTGCAAGTGCTTGCCTCAGTATATATTGTAATGTTAAAGATGCTTTAACAGCTGTTATAGCCATGGACAATGAATGATGTCTCTCCACACCACTACAGGTACCATTGCAACACCATTCATTACATCAGCAAGAAGTTGTGGTTCTGTTTTATGGCCTGTTTCTCCATTATTGTGATTATGACCAATTTAGGCTATCAGTAGCTACACAATATATGTGAACATTTCTGTTAATAGCCATTGGAGTCTGGAGAATAATTGAACCTCGGGGAAGGCAGGATATGTTCATATATCTTTCATGTTTTTCCTGTTTCTTGTAAATCTAGTGTAATGTCTCCTGTATTATTTTTTTTTATTGTGTGTACTGTATGTGTGTGTGTGTGTGTGTGTATAGCTATAAGGACAACCATCACCTTTGGGGATTCCTGTTTGCCAGTGGTCATCGTCATAATTTTGTTTCCTTGTGTTTTTCCATGTTTCGTTTTCCTGACACACCTTGTTTCTTAAGCATAATGGTGGGCACTTATTAAAAGCTATGCAGCTGTACTGAAACTCATTTGGTTTTCCATTTTGGCCTGTTTTGCTAAGCTGTCATTGGGTAGATTGGGTTAGGTTTGGTTAAGTAAGGTTAGGCTAGATTGGTTGTTAGGGTAAGGTATCGTAAGATAAGACCAAAACAATGCAATACATATATTGCAGTATCCATAATACATGCTTAGCAAGAATCTGTTCACACAGTGTGTGTCAAGGCATAGTTAATTCCTTAAACATTTTATTTTCCTGGGAAAGTGGCAAAATTAACTTAGAATAATACAAAAAAGCTTCACAGGCTGCTTTATTTCACTTTTTAGGTTTGTGTCATGGTCCTATTAAAATACAGTATATTTATTTCATAGTTATGTAAAAAATTTGAATACAGTAAATTAATGGTGTGGTTGCATGGAATTAATAAAGCTGTGTTTGCATTAGGCCTTTGCTAATACAGAATTGAGAGAACAGTCATATCACCAGTACAAAAATAGAAAATTAACTAATGTATGTACCATACTGATTATATACAAGAATTATATACAAATGCAATCATGTCTAACTTGGGCCCAATAACCAACACGTAGCTCTTAGGCATTATACTTGACATGGATAATATATTATTTTCTTATTTAGGTACAGTATGAAACAGTTATATGTTTTAGACAATAGTAATGTGGAATGGTTTCTAGTAAGAGGAGCATTGGAGTGAGCATATGGCTTGGAATGCAACAGCAAGTGTGTCTCCCTTGTATGGGAATCCACAAGCTCTCCAAATTTTGAGGCATTAAATACAGTACTGCTGCAGGTACTGTAGTATGCTACAAGCTCTCCAGATTTTGAGACATTAATTACTGTTGCAGGTAGTATGCCACAGACTCTCCACATTTTGAGGCATTATATACTGTTACAGGTAGTATGCCACAAACTCCAAATGTTCAGGCATTAAATACTGTACTGTTGCTAATAGTATGCCACAAACTCCAAATTTTGAGGCATTAAATACTGTTGCATGTTACTACAGTTATTCTACTTTTCAGGCACTTCACTTAAAAATTTCACTGAAAAGCTGTTACTAGCAAGGGAACACTCTTTAAATGGCATGCTATTGTTCATTATCACGTGCTTCAAATCACCACTACTTCAGAATCACTTTTCAAAAATATATTTATTGCTTATATGTCAGGACCAACCTGCCTAGCCCTGGACTTCTATGCTCCTCATGGGGCAACATAGGCTTGGATGATGGATGAATTATATGACTCTATTGGATACGTTTATGTGAAGCTGCAAAACATGGTGAATGTTTTTGGCGTATCCGATAGACCCAGGATTCTGGGGGCTTGAATGATTAGTGAATGGAAGCGTGGCCCACTGGACTGGGCAAATTTGGGCTGTCTGGATGTTGCTACCCCTCACCCTGCCCTAGGGTGAGAAAGGAGGTCTAGATGATGATGATGATGAATATTTAATACATTAAAGCATCCACTGATAATATCAGATACAATCTGATACTTATTGGCTGTCCCAAATATGATTTTTAAATACAGTATGTACAGTAATACAGCAATTTTTTCTTACTGGAACACAACCTTCAGTTAAACATTGCTCCCTTGGCACAGAAGCATTTAGGAACACATCTTGAGTTCAGTGATGAATTACTGTATTTTTTTTTTGAACTGACGCCATACAGTCTTCAGTGGTCAGAAAGTTTTTATGCTGACTGGGAAAGGGTTGCTAGCAGTTACCAGTGTATCGATGTAAGAAAGGGAATCTGGATGACTGCACCGATAAAAGATTACCTTTAAATTTCTATCTGAAACCTTAATCTATAACTTAAAAAATTATGAATTATAGATACTCGAGTCTTATCAACTACAGCTTTTATTACTATACTGTATGTAATCATTTATACATGAGATACCACCTCCACCTACAATTATAACTTTGTACCAGATACCGACTACAGTTCAGTCTTGCATTTCTAGTGAGAAGTACTGTTACAGAGTTGATTTTTGATAATTACAAATACACTCCATCTTCTTCTTAGTCTCTGTCTCCCCTGGCCTCACCACTGCCCTGATGCTAAGTGTATCATTCCTCATGTAGCAACTCTCGGGATCATCCAACACTTTTTTCAAGGCAACAAATTCCGTGTATCCAAAACCTTTTGGATTGCGAGGTGCTTCGGGTCGAATGAATGCCTTTCCCCCTGGCTTGGTATATATCGTTTCAGTGATGTGTTTCTTGTGCTTTGCAGACAAACCTGTGTCAAGAATCGAAAATGTGATCTTCCCGCTAAAGGGCCAGTCAAGGAAATCGTCATTCTCGCCAAGCTTTAGATGGATGAACAAGGAAATGTATTCTTTGCCTTCTCGGACTGTTACGTTGAGTCGCAGGCAAAACTTGTAACCAAACTGAGAGGTATAGAAGGATGGACTGTACCACACCCTTCCCATATTATCCTGAAGATCCTGGGTAAAATTCCCAATTCGCCAGACAAATTCTCCACTGTATGACCTTCCACAAAGCTCCAACGCCTGCAGCTCCACCAGGGCTACCACATCTTCAACCCGTTTCTCCAGGTTGCTGAGTCTAATGTTCTCTTCTAGCAAGCTCTGACTCAGGTCCACACTTTTTTCACACAGATCCCGCAAGACAATGTTTTGCTGACTCAGTCCTAGTGTGGAGGTTGTTTTCCCAGAACTTTTACATCCTTCCTCAACTGTACTAGGACCCAGATGTAGCTGTAGTTTGCCTACTTCAGCCACTCCATCTGTTGCACTTTTATCACATACCTGTGGGAACACCGGGGGCTTGTCTCCACCTCCCGTTGCCCCCAAGGTTTTCTCCATGGTGCGGTCTGGGTTGGAGGGGCTGGTGTGGTGCTCAGGGATTGGGGAGGTGGCCGAGATCTGGCTCCGGAGACTGGGTTGCCGGCTGAAGCTTCCATAGGGAGACTGGATGATCCCCACTGTTCGACTGAGGTCCAACACAAATGCATTTATCTTTTTATAAGCCGTTGACACTAGCTGAAATTAAGAGAAGACTATTAAAAGAAAAATTAAAACCAGCACACTATATCTGTCATTATCATAACCCTACTTCCCACATATGAATGTGGAGGATATGACAGTATAATCCAGTCGGGGGGGGGGGGGGAAGCCTCTAGTCAGCTTGTTTGCAGCTAATGGAACAGCCACTCTCACAACTTGAATAGCAAGTTGTGGTTGCTTGAAACCTGATAAGCATTATTTAGGGGGAAGAAAGGGTCTCCTTACTACTAGTAAGACTGATTAAACCACAAACCTGAAGATGAAATTGTGTAGATTGTGCCATGTGCTCGCTGAGGTCAGCACGTGTCATCTTGTGGTGGCAGCCGTGCTCAGCGAAGGAACACGCCACCACCACTTTGGGGCAGTTGTCAGTCAGATGGTGCGTCAGCTCTCCCCGTGCCAGCATCATCCCACAGGTCTCACACACCACACGCACCTGGGCACATGTCAGCAGATGCAACTGTAAACAAAGGGATAAGAATCATGAAAGGAACACAGTCAATAGACAAGTAAAGTATTAAAAAAAGGGTGATGACACTGATAATGCCCTGGCTTTGAACACTGGTGTGTCACAGCCGTATCTAACCAGTTCTATTCGAAATCTGGGTGTTTAATTCAAAGTTAAAACAAAGAATATAATAACAAAGTTGTTAGAGGGTGTAACTTGCATACCGGTATCAGAAATCTGTACTCTGTGAGAAAATTCCTGAACAAATGTTGCCTCTTAACATTGGTCCATGCAGTGGTCTTGTCTCATAATTCACTGTGGATTGGTCTTCCAAATAATATACAGTACTAACAAAAGTTCAGTCTGTGTTGAACAGGGCAGCACGGCTTATATTTGGTGATGACTGAATATTAGGGAAATGTATCAGATCTGGCTATGATACAACATCAGTTTAGTGATAAGATGCAGGGAGGAGTTCCGGGGGGGGAGAAAAAAATAAGAAAAAAAAAAACTTACCTGCTCCTCACTGAAGACATAGGGTTCATTGCAGTGGGGGGGGGGAATGCTCCTCACTGAAGACATAGGGTTCATTGCAGTGGGGAAAAAAAAAAAAAAAACTTACCTGCTCCTCATTGAAGACATAGGGTTCATCGCAGAGCTCACATTTCTTGACCCTTTTGACACATTCCGAAGTCAAATGTTCCTCCAGTTCCTTCTGAAGCACTGTGGCAGAACACTCGTTGGGGCACATCACTGGCTGTTGAAAAGATTTATGGAGAACGAGGGAGGATCAGACGGTGAGGAATGGTGTGGGTTGTGGCTGATAATAATACGACTGTAATTAGGAATGAACTCTCACTCGGATCACTGTATTGTCTGTAATGGCTCTAACATGCTTTGGCCACTAAATGGTGGCTCTTCATACTGCTCGATTTCTGGCATTTTTGTCACGTCTGGTAAATAAAGGGAGAAACGGACTACAGGCCCTGCCCATCCACACAATCCCAAGTCTTGGCAGGGGACCAGGACCCATAGCTCACCAGCCATGGCCAGTGGCTGTGGCAGTGGTCTTGGCACACTGCAAAGACAGCTGCAGGGATGCCCTCCAAGTGCACCTTGGCCTTGTAACTGCCCCACCAATACAGCAACCTCCTGGGGTGCTACTCCCAGTTTTGGGGCTCTCTCTACTGGGTGGAAGTGGCAGCTTGAGAGCCACAATTCCCTGTGCCCTCTGGCACAGACCTGAGCCCCATCCCAACCCAGTCTGAGGAGGGAGGACTGATGACTTACTGTATTCAATTGTTATGTCACGTAATTATTTATTTCTCGATTTCCAGATTTCTGTTCCACCAATATATCATCATTATCATCCTCGTCTTATTCTGAACTAATGATGGAGTTCGGTCAATGCACATGACTAAAATACTAACCTGGAATGAGCAAGCCTGAGTGTGGTTGTCAATATACATGAGGTCAACAACTTGGGGACAGCCAAGGGTGTAGTTAGGACAGCGCACAGGCAGCTGAAGTATCTCCCTCTCAGCGCATGAGTCGGGGAACAGGTCCGTTTCTGAGAGTGGCGTGTTGTCGATGGGGCATCGGTTGGAACTTTCTCTGTACAAAAAAAAAAAATGGTTTTATGCCTGGTACAAAGGGCTAAGGCGTTGCCCCTGGATAGAGGACTTTTGGACTGAAGCGTGTAGTATTTCATGACCGGATGCCCTTCCTGATGCCTACCAATGACCCTTGGGTGGATTTGATCCTCCGACCCTACGGCCAGAGCGGAGCGCTCTAACCCACTGAGCCACGGCTGGAACTTTCTCTGTACAAGCACAGTATAAACCTCTTCAATCTGACAGTATTTACAGGTGTTTATTTATTCTTGATTACAGGTAGTCTTCGTAAATGCTCTCTCCAATGTGTATTTTTATAATGATACATCATCAGCATGAAGAAGTTAATTCCAGTAACCCATCCCCATAAGGCATCATAAAGAGCACTGTGGTGAATCCAGGGCTGGAAAAGGAAAGAGACAACACTCACGCCATGCTGTTAAAAATACACTCCTTGCAGAAGCGATGTCCACAGGTGGTCTGGATCGGGGAGCGGAGGCCCAAGAGACAGATGGCACATTCATACTTGGGGTCCAGGTTGGGAACGAACATGTAGTCATAACCCTCTTGCTGTTAGGGGTAGGAAACAAGGTTACAGGTACCAGTATTATAACAATAGCATTAATAACATTACAAAGTAATAATAATAAAAATAATATTATTAATAATAATAATCATCATCATCATCACCATCATCTTGCACAATGGTACAGTCCATATACAGTAGGCACGGAAAGTATTGACGTTTTTTTGCCGACATCATTCTTTTTCGTGTTAAGTGAAGTAGGGTCAGTACTACCCTCCCCTGCGATGCAAAATGAGCTGACGCTTTTTCAAAGGGAGCTGGCAACCCTGCTTGATAGGTTTGGCACCACAGGAGCAGGCTCAGTAATGTTTGGGCAGCCACAGAAGGAGGATTGTCTCTGTGTGTGATGCACCACGAGGGCATGTTTTGACTCAAATAACACAGTTATTTGGTTACCTACCACATTCTCATCATGCCTAAAGTAACCACAAGCAAGGACAAAGGTGTGGAAGTGATTACTTTATACAAAGATGGCTACAAACTCCCATTTATTGCAAATCAGATGGTGTTAGACTGAGGACAGTGCAGACACTGGTGAAGCGGTTCAAGGACAGTGGGGAGGCCATTCCTCCCACTCCACTTCCCAAGCCTGGGAGACCTCGTAAGACAACCTTCAGGACCCGTCAGCTGATCTCAAGGCAAGTTAGCAAGGATCCAAGCCTAACAGCACGAGATTTAAAAGAAAAGAACCCACAGTTGCTGGCAGATGTGTCTGTCAGAAGTGTGCAGCAGCTGTTGCATGACGATCTGGGCTACAGGAGTTTTTGTGCTCGTAAAAAACCACTGCTAACTGTACTTCAGAAAAAAAAGAGAGTAAATTTTTGTAAGAAATATCATGCCTGGAGTGAGAAGCAATGGAAAACTGTGCTTTGGAGTGATGAGTCAACATTTACTGTCACTGGTACCCCTTCATCACGAGTGTACCGCAAACCAGGCAGTGACCCCCTGAATCCTAAGTACACTTCCAAGTTTGTTAAATACCCAGCCTCACTCATGGCTTGGGGCTGCTTTACATATTATGGTGTCGGTAGATTGGTAATTCTACCTGCAAATGAAAAAGTGAACCAGAACAATTATTTGGAGCTCTTATGTGATGCTTTAAGTGACTCTTTTGATAAAACCAAGGCAAGAGTATTTATGCAAGATGCTGCCCCTCCACATGTTGCATAGTCAGTGAAACAGTGGCTAACAGACTGTGAGGTTCCCTTTATTCGAGATTGGCCTGGAAACAGCCCAGATATCAATCCCATTGAGAATTTATGGGCGCACATGAAGCGGCAGCTGCGTAGTATGGACACATCATCTTTGCCTAAACTTGAAGCTGCAGCTATGGAGCAGTTTTAGTCCGTCTGTTCTGCAAAACTACACCATCAGTCTCCCCAGACGCCTTAAGAAGATAATAAAGGTGAAGGGGAATGCCAGTAAATACTAAATTCAATGGTGAGTGTTAATTTATTTGTTTCTCCTTGCTAACCACAAGAATGTTTTCTTTTTTTAAGATGGCGTCAACACTTTCGCGCCTACTGTAGAATACCACACTTACTCTGGACAGGACAGTGACGGACTCTATCTCGGCACTCTCCATGACTCATGCTCCAGGAGCCTGACCTCTCGCACACTCAGTCCGTGTCCTCCACCAAACAAAACTGAAAGGACATTGCAGAGGTGTCAATTTACACACAGCCAAACTGATGTGGAAAATAAATATTCAGGTTTCTGTACCATGTTAGGACAACTATAATATTTCTAATATACTTCATACTGCCAGGAGTTGATAAGGTGACTGTTGGAAAGGTTGTCGTAGTATCGTTTATAAAGGCTCCAACATGCTTGCATGCTTCGGCCTTGGTAACCTGATGATGGCTCTCCATGCTGCTCGAACTCTGGCAGCAGCCCTATTCAGTCCCTTATCCCTGGGGTCACACACTATAACCTTGTCCAAGGTCTTTTTCAGTCTGCCTCTTGCAACCCTACCCCTGATGTTCACACTTCTCACTTTTCACACTTAAGTGTCATCCTCCAGCCTCTTCACATGCCCAGACCATCTCAATCTGTCCCTCCTCATCACAAAAGCAATACACTCCAGTCCCATCCTTCTTCTCAACGCTTCAATCGTAAACCTAGCCCTCCCAGGCCTCGCATTTAAGGACACACTGTAAAAGATTGATCTGTGATGGAAATGAAGATCAAATTCACAATAATCGTTCACCTTCAAAATAACCATTCAAGGTACATACATGGAAGAAAAAATATAAAGTTTTGGGAGTATCAGGAACTCAGAGTCACATTCTGTTTGAGGCCATCCTAATTACCAGACTCTACGAATGAAGACCATGAATAAAATGTTGATTCAGGCACTTGTTTTCTCATGTTTTCATAAGTTTTTAAATTATTTATTTATATTCATTTTCAGAAACACCTCATGTTTACCTCCTTACCAGGAAGAAAAATTTAAAAAGCTTGGCCAGCAGGAATTATACTCTCTTTGTGACCACCATAATTACCAAACTTTATGAATGACAATGAATATAATGATAATCAAGGGAAAAAAAAAAATCTGTTCTACTTCATTAAACGTTCTTTTTGCACAGAACTGGTACATAAAGAGAAGGAATAATCTAAGGAGCTTGGGTTGTAAAGATCACATTCTCATCGTGGCTTTAGTAATAACCAAACTATGGGGTCGTTTTCATGAATGCAATGTTGACAATGCAAAATGATGCAACCTTACCACTAGGCACCTGTTGCTGGTGGCGGAGATTCCCATTTAATGACTCACCACTGACTCATGCCTCTTCCATTTCCTTCCGCATTTTTCTGGACTTCCTATACGTTTCCTACACATCTTTATGCACCTAGTATGTGAAGAATATCTCCAAAACACATTAGTAATGGAATATAATGAAAGAGATAAAGGCAGGACGTACCTACTGTCGTCTGGCAAGTACTATTACTTCAAGACTGTTCACTGGGTTAACTGATCAGGCATACCATTTTGGGCTGCCCTTTCCAGATTAAACAACGCAGTTATGATATATAAAGAAGGAAATGTTTACAGCGACAAATAAATATACTGTATGTCAAGTTTTGGTCACTTGTATAATAAACCTCAAAGAAAAAAAAGAAAACGACAGGATGTCAAGAGAAACTATTTTACTGGATTATGCGGTTGCCTTGTATCAAGATATTGGGTGAATAACTTGCCACAGGCTCAGAGGCCTAATTGGCACAACGTCTTAACGTCTCATGGCGTGTGTCACCACCTTTACCTTTATCTTTTGCAATACAGAATAATTAAAGTTACCACAGACATATCCGTTTTTTATTACACAAATCTCGGCTAATTTTACCAAAGGAAATGTTTCTTCTCAGTTTGGGGATGTTTAGTTATACACCCAGAATAATTGATTGTTTTCAATATATCTACAAATACATGTGAGGTTTTTGTGGATGGAATACATAAATCACATAATATTAAGAAACATCTTTGTGATTTCAGATTGCTTATTTTATC
This sequence comes from Birgus latro, assembly GCA_018397915.1. NCBI lineage: Eukaryota > Metazoa > Arthropoda > Malacostraca > Decapoda > Coenobitidae > Birgus > Birgus latro. The sequence goes on from JAGKTI010000144.1 coordinate 148,800, forward strand.
CAACAGTGTGAGAAGGAATATCATCCCACTATGGCGAGTCTACGTCGAACATCTCTTTTGTATTCCAAAATAAGCCCACTGCTGCAAAGGACACAAGCTGTTATTCAGGTATACCATACTGCGTATCACTGTACTGTCTGCCAGTATATAACAGATACGATATATGCTGAGAATTACTCTTTTTAAGTGTTTTGTGATGGTGCTGTCTGCTAACTTGACAATTACCTTGAGTACTTTGAAGAATAATATTTGCCTGTTAGAGGCACAGCTGAGTCCAGGATGCTCTTCATCTCCTGCCCTTTGAATGACTTGTGTCGGAGCTGGGGTATCCTGGTGGTGGCGGTTCATCCGGCAGGGTGCTGAGCCTTGATGTTTGGCACATTGGCGAAGTCACGTATATTTCGGGGTAGACAGTCGAAGAGGCATGTCCCAGTGTGTGTGTGAAAGTATTGTGCATCAGGGAGTGTAGGTGTTGTGGAACAAGTAAAGCAAATATAAGTAAGTGTACCATCATACAACACTTTAAATATGCCATGCAGTTATCATTTAGGCCACTGGGAAGTCTTAGAGGGTAATACTAGCAGACTCGCACATCTAACCCCAGAATTTCAGGGTTGTTAAGCTACCCAGAGTTATTCTTTGACACAGACCCCTTCATTGTCCTGTAATTTCTGAAAACCCAGAGTTTTTGGTATATTGAAGTTTCTGGGTCACACTGCTTACTTTGATTAGTTTGGTTAAGTTTGATCAGTTAGTTTAGGTAGGTGAGACTGCAGTAGTTGGGGAAGGTTAGGTTAATTTAGAATGACAATTGGGATAACCTTGACCGGCATTCCCATGTTAGTGAGTTATATATTGGCTGGTATGATATGTATTTATATGTAGGCTAATTTAGAATGTTCAGATCCAGGTACAGGTTTATTGAAGGAAGGATAGTTTTCAGTTTGATGTTATCATACCCTTCAGCACTCATTTCTCATCATAGCTATCATCAGTATGTGTATTTAGCAAAAGTATTGTACAGGTATTTTGGGCTGAGGTACACAAACAAATGTTTGATACTTTCCCAGTCATGTTCATGATTTGTATTTTTTTATTATTATTATTTTTTTTAAGGAAGGGCAAGGAAATGAGAGTGTAGACCAGAATATTCCTGTATGTCTAGTTCATCCTGCATAAACAAATCTCAGTTATGACAGGGAATTGATTGTAACTGTCTAAGAGCCCACCCTTGTTTATTTAGTATCATATATTCTTTAATGATGGTCAGTGTTTCAGTGCATTATTTCGCTTTTTTTTTTTTTCCTGATTGCTTCCCAAGTAGACATATAGTATACCTGATGGGCATCACGAGAGTTAATAGGAGCTTAGTTTGTCTTATCATTACTGTATTTATTAAGGTGTGTTATTTGTTCGTATGATGTTTGTTGTGTGTTAATGTCAGATATTGCTTTGTGAAAATCCAAGACAGCCCTTGTTTATACAGTATTGTATTGTACTATAATATGTATTCAGTGCAAATATTTTTATCTTTTCAGGCACCAAATGTCACCCAGAGGAGAACATTCACTGCAGTAAGTTAATTTTCACTGTCATACTGTACAGGTATTGCTTTATATTGCCATTCATTGGATCACCTACTCAATGGATGTCCTATTGTCCCTTAGTTAATAGTGTATGATAATTGCATCAAATTTACCTAAAGTATTCTCTCTAAATGAGTCTCCAGATTTTTTTTTTTTTTTAAAGCCATTGCCAGACAATATTATTCTGCATAGTGAAGGAGTTCAAAACAGTCACCATAAGTTTTTTTTTCTTTATTATAAGGAACCTCCCCTACTTTCAGTAAAACAGTCTGGTGGTAACAGTAAAAGATGATTCATTACCTTATTAACAAGTTCATGTTTCCAAGTCTGTTTCTACATTAGCTAAAAAACTTTTATGATGGCATTGTTATTTTTCATATGGTGTAGTAACCTGATTTTTCATCTGCAGTCTCAGCCATTCCCAGTGGCTCAGTATGGGGGTCGCTTCACCGTCACAATGGTCCCGGGCGACGGCATTGGTCCAGAGCTGATGGGATACGTTCGCAACATTTTCAGGTGCTGTACATTATATAAACTCCATGTGCCAGATATTGTTATAGAATACATGTGCAGTATATTTACTACCCAGTGTAGTAAATGGTTTCCTGTACACCCCTGTACACCAGGAAACCATTTACATGTACTATGTTGGGTGGTAACCATGTAACCAAATTATGGCTCCTGGTGGTTTAGTGGATACTTGAGGTGCTCCAATCGATTAAGCCGATGCAGGTTAATAACCAAGGGGTGGTTGGGGTATATTGCTCACGTAATGCCACTGAGGGATGAGTGAAGCTGGTCACTCTCATCTTAAATGTCAGGACCAACTTGCTTAGCCCCAAGCTCCTATGCTTCTTATGGGGCAACACAGGATTAGATCATGATTGAATGGTTGGATTATCATTATTGTTATTATTGATACTAGTATTATTATTAATGTTGTTATAAGGTATCAGTACCGTACCATATAATTGTTCAAGTCTTTGAAGATGTGAGTGATTCCTTTGCCCATTTCACTTGGTATACTGTTGATTGTTTTCCCATCGTTGTACTTTCTTTTTCCTTGTTTCTGGATCCTACCTGTTCTGTGATTGGGAAAATGGTTCAAGATGAATGATGATGATGTTAATTTTCCAGATATGCAGGTGTGCCAGTAGACTTTGAGGAGATTCAGATCACAAAGGACTCCACAGAGGAGGAGTTTGCCAATGCTGTCATTTGCATCAAGAGGAATGGTGTTGCTCTGAAGGGTTGGTTTATGTGTTTCTTTGTAGTTAGCTACTTGTATTTTCATTTGTTCTGAATGCAAATTGGTTTCCATAATACAGTAGAAGCTTGATATAACGGACTAATTCCGCCAACCCCTATTCCGTTTTATCAAATATTCCGCTTTTTCATGCTTCCGTTTCAAAACCATAGATGGAACAGAATTTTCCGGGAATTTACGATTTTTCCCATATTTTCCCCCAAACTCATGACCTGAAGCCTACACACAGTTGCTACTAAATACAGTAGGTTCTTTTGCTACACACACATGCTGCTTATGCTAGTCATAATGGTACAAACAGAGCAGTCAGAACCCACAAACCAGCTTGTTTCTGTTAAGGAAACCTGTCGCCTTGTGACAGAATGGAAAACTTCCGGTATGTTGCGAGTACCTCACGGGAAAAAGTCGTTCTGTTTTTTTCAAGCTTCCGTTTTATCCTGCGTTCGTCATATCAAGCTTTTACTGTACCTGGTGGTATGTACTCCATAGCTTCTAAATTGCTTCTTGGACTGCATCCTCTTAGTCATCATATGAGACTCATGGAAGGTTATTGTGAATTTTTCAGTAAATATGAACATACTGTGTAACACAGATTATCAGCTTATTAATAGGAAGAAAATGATCTCATCCGATTAGAGGCAGCTATTAGGTGAAGGTATAAACCTGTGGAGTATTGTTAACCCCTTAACTGCGGTTCGTCACTTCCGTGACGCTCGGGTGCAATGGATCATACTGCGGGGCGTCACTTTTGTGATTCTGTGTTGTTTTGAATTCGCCCGGGCTTTCAGGTGGTGACTTGTATCATCTATCAGCACTGCCAATGTCCAACAATAGTCAGAGCTGCTAATGTCATCCATACTCCCATCCATTGTTGACAATTTAGCCATTTTCCCCCATTCTAGACTCCCCTCCCTACCTCCCCTCCATTACCCTCTCGTGTCATCTGCTCTTCCGCTCTGCGCTAGGCAAATCTTCCTCCGATTTTTCCACTGATTCTACCCATCGAAATGAGCCCTATCCCCTATTCTTATACAAAATATATATATATATAAAAATAAGGTAATTGATAGTGCCATACACTTGGAATTGGCTAATTATCACTTGGCAACATCCAACCTGCACTCATTCGCTAATTTCCTCTGCTTTTTTTCCCGTGAAATATGCCATATGAGCTATTCTCGTAATATAAATGTATATAAGAAAGGAAAGGAGAAGCCTGAGTGATATTTATTTTCACCTGGAACTACCTAATTTATTATGTATTGTCTAGATTTCCTACGACTTATTTCTTAGCATATACATTAGCAGCTGACATTTTCAACTCTTGGCTACCGAGATACATACATCTCAGTTCACTGTCGTCCTTCAATGTGGAGGCACGTCGCAGTTGCGCCCCTCCATTTCTGCCGCTTTTGTGCCCATTATAAAAGGCCCTGTGACCTTCACCCCTACTAAACATTGTGTGGGAAGTGGTAAAGGACTGTAGATATATATAAGTGTAATAAAGTACTAGAAATAATAAAGTGTGAGTGTGTATATGAATAAGGAATGACAATACGAGCGGCGAATTAGCACGAGTGGGAGGCTCGTACTCGCTCGTATTTTACATTGCTTTCACAGTTTTTTTTTTTTTTTTGAGTATGGATTCCAAACTACTTGGAAATCATTGAACAGTGTTTCTAGTGTTAATATCAGGCAGTGGTATTCATATTACGGGATGTTGGGAAGTGTAAAGTGGAGACTTAGTTACCCAACTTCAGAAGTCTCCACAAGTCCTACGGTAGTCGATGAGTGCTAAAAACATCCCAGGAGAAAGCAGAAGGTATGTACCATATCCATATGTAATTATAATATTCTAGGACTAATAACTGATTTTTGGCAAATATTTTTAAAAAGTCATTCAGAGCGCAGATTTGCCCCGCAGGATGGGCACGGTGCGCCTCCAACAACCCCATGGTTAAGGGGTTGATTAAGGTGGTGGTTAGAAGCTGGTTGGGCTAACTGACCAACCAGCTGACATTTGATAGCTTAGCTTGAGATATACAGTACATGACCGTATGATACCTAAATGCCCATAGAAAATTAAAATGGGATACATGAACACTTAGGATAATATAATGTATCTAACAAACTAGGGTAACTCTATAAGGAACTTGGTTTGAAGGTTAAGTGATCTATTGAACACTGGATGTAACAAACTTTTGGATTTAACAACCCACTGTCGCTTCCCCAATTTAAATGCTGAGGTTATTATATAGAGGGTATCCTGATCAATACAGGTACTTGCATTCTGTTACATTTCATCTTTGTCTTTTCAGGCAGTATTGAATCCAAATATGGGGACATGGACGGATGTTCCCGGAATGCTGAGCTGCGAACACAACTGGACCTGTTTGCCAACGTCTTACACTGTCACTCTTACTCAGCTGTACGATCACGCTACTCAGATGTTGATATTGTGATCATCAGAGAAAATACTGAGGGAGAGTACTCGATGATGGAGCATGAGGCAAGTGGAAGTAGAGGTGATGGCTATATTAGTAAGATTGCTTGTGTTAAGGTGTATAAGCTAGCCCCTGATTTGTTATGGTTATTTATGAAACACGTGTAGCTGTTTGTTCATTGTGAATAGCCTGCATCCCATGTTACAGAATGTAGTTAGCAGCAATACTATAAAAAAAAAAAAATCAATCATCTTTACAGTACATGCTTAAGAAATTAGTTAAAACTGGAGGATGGCTGACATCTGTATGCTTTCAGTCTTACCACTGTGGTCCTGACAGATTTGTGAAAGGCCATTGTCTGCAGAGAAGGAATGAGAGAGTTGACATAGTGGCATCTGAAACAAGTGGTCCTTCAAACACATTACTGATGTATTCCAGAGCATCACAAAGTTTTCCTTACACTTGGTATTGTAAATCAGGAAATAGACATATCAGCTTTATAGGCAACAATAGAACTGTATTGGGCAGTTGGGCTAACTGAGCTCACATTAGGCTTTTGTAATACAGGGAATCCTCATTAGAGTCTAATTAAGGAAGATGTGCCATAATATAACAACTTTTTTCATGCACCTGCTACTGTAAGAGGGAAGTGGAACTTTTATTGACCCTTTTTTTCTGTCTTGTGATGTGGGTTTGATAACAGTAACGATGATCAGAAAGGTGAGTAGTAATTAGGAATTTCTGTACAGTATTCCTATGACATGCCGGAAGAGAGTTTCACATTATATTGCTGAGAGAGAAGAAAGAGGCAGAGAAAGAGGAGTGTTTGAGAGAGAGAGGTATCTCTGTGAGAAAAAAGTTTCTTGTCTGGGGGTTCCTGGGAGGGAACAAGGCACTGGAGGTGATGATGTTCGTGATAATTGATGTTGCAGAATGTGAAGGGTGTCATTGAGAGCCTGAAGATCATAACCCGTCGAGGTTCTGAGCGACTGGCACGCTATGCGTTCGAGTATGCTGTGAGGCATGGGCGTAAGAAGGTCACATCCGTCCATAAGGCCAACATCATGTAAGTCTCCATTTTTAGGGTTTGAATTGCAGCTGTTGATTCTCTGGGCCTCATCATACTGAAGTTGGAATGGGACATTGGTATTCTGATGCAAGTTGTCCGGCTGTGTGGTTTGTGATTAAAGCAGGTATAACAGTTCTGTTCCTTTGGGCCACATTCTTGGTATAACCTTTTTGACTGTTGGTTGCATCATGTCTGGTACTGAGAAACAGACTGCCCAGAACTTGACCTCATGGAGCAGGTGTTAACTTTTACCTGCATGATTGGACATTTTGCATCAGAATGTGTGTGATTTTTACCTCCGTATGACAAGGCCCTACATTTGATTTGTACAGTAGTTTGATAAGCAAGTTTCATTCTTATCCTAATAGACTGTTGATTTTCAAGCCTTCCAGTGCAACTTACAGAGTTGTGACCATATTCTACATTATATCAGTCAGTCCATAAGAGGTCTGCCATAGGAATGGACCTTTGCTTCAGAGGGAGAATGGTAGCTAGACTTAAACCTTTCTTATGCTGCCTAAGTATGAATAAAAGGGGTTATTTCTGCTTTACAGGAAGCTGTCAGATGGCCTGTTCCTTGAAACTTGTCGCAATGTTGCCATGGAATACCCAGACATTGAGTTTACTGACATGATCATTGACAACACATGCATGCAGTTGGTAGCTCGACCTCAGCAGTTTGACGTTATGGTGATGCCAAACCTGTATGGCAATGTGGTCTCTAATGTGGTCAGTGGTCTGGTGGGAGGACCTGGATTGTTGTCTGGCAGGAACTATGGAGATCATGTGAGTATTGGCTCTTGTGGATTTTTTTCCCCCATCTCTCTTTTTCCCATGTTAAAAGAATATATATTATTGGAGGTTTGAAAAGACTACGGTTTGAGAATGTACAAAAGAAGCTACTTTTTACCATATGAAAGACCAGAGTTTGAGAATACAGAAAAATTAACTACTGCCTTACCCTGACTTAATGGTATGTTTGCAGTATGCGGTGTTTGAGCCTGGAACACGCAGCACTGGTACTTCAGTGGCCGGCCTCAACGTTGCCAATCCAGTGGCTATGCTGAATGCAGCCTGTGACATGCTGGAGCACCTCGGACTTAACTCACACTCAGAACTAATAAGAAATGCCATCAACAAGACACTCAATGTTGACATGATTCACACTGCAGGTTGGCCTTTGCAACTGTATGACTTTTTTTTTTTTTTTTTTTTTTTTAACAGCTGATAGGATACAGTATATACAGTTAGAGAGACAGCTCTTCCAGCTTCGTCTGAAGAAAATTTACAAATGGCGTAATATAATAAAATCCCAGTCTCTGCTAATGCTTTGTTCAAATGGTTCAACTTTTCCACTGTGTATTCATCAAACTTTGCTAAGATACTTATTTCTCACTCTGTCCACTCAGGGACAAATGTGTAGTTAAATTTCTCACTCTGTCCACTCAGGGACAAATGTGTAGTTAAATTTCTCACTCTGTCCACTCAGGGACAAATGTGTAGTTATTGTTCCACAGTATTTTCTTCATGCTAAAGGCTTGTCCATTTCTTTCCTTCTTGATGCATTATATCAAGAAGAAGAATATGTTGGCAGAGAAACATACCTAGCCTTTCTCAACCTAGGGATTTTAATCAGCAGAAAAAAGTAAGAAATAGAAGGGCAGCCTGTCTTTGCCTCCCTGATTCTTCATATAGGAGAGACATGTATTTTCAGTTAGGAAACTTGCTCATACTAAGCTTAGGAATATCAGCCAGCAGGGGGAAGTGAGAAATAGATGTGAAATATTAGGCAAACTTTTGTTCCTAACTGGGCACATTTCTTAGCCCTCAGCTTAGGCCCTTAATTTCTTTTAAATGGAAGTTCATTTCTCTTAATTCCTACTGTTCTTGTTTTTTAGTACACCATTTCATTTGAAGTTTATGATATTTTCCAAGTCAGTCTCGCATTGCTTTTCCTCTTCTTGTTCTTAATGCCATTGTTTCTTTCCATATCATTTATTATTTTAAAGTAGGATTCTCATCCTTTCTTCACTTGTTTTCCCCAGATCTTGGTGGGCAGGCAACGAGCTTGGATGTTGTGCAGAATATAATCAAGGAGCTACAAGCCAGTACAAAAGACCGCCATTGGTAACCTTTTTCTTTCCCCTCCAGCCCTCTCCTCATTGCACTCTAAGCTTGCCCTGCACCTACCAAGCTTGTAAGTTAGTAGACGGAAAGCTTTACAGTTGAATTTCAGTCAGATTAGTCAGTTAGTGGGTGTAATGTACAGTATTTAGAATCACCATACGATACCAGATCTGAAGAATTACAGATCACTGGTCATTTAGTTTGCTTGTAGTCATTTACTGATTCTACCTGGGGATGTCTTTTGCTACTTATTCTTGCTATCTCCTCACTATTTTATTCAGCTGAGGAGAGATTTTTTTTTAACTGGAGGGGTTAGGAATAGCATTGACAAACCCCCTCAGTACAAAACATCTCTCCTAAGTTGAAAATAATTACAGTATCTGGTAGTAGCAAGAATGAACAAAAAAGGACATTATGTGATGTCTAGGGGTTAATGTTGATTATAGATAATTTGCCAAAACAAATACAGGTATACTGATCTTGCCAACCAGGGAAAGCTTTCGTCGCTCAGCTTGAGGCTATATGAAATCTGACTTGATGTGCCTTAGTGCAAGTATTGGTTTCCCTTCATTTTAAACATGATTTAGATTGATGTTGGGGCTTCTGTAGATGGATTTTTAACTGAGTTTCTGATTAGACAATATGCTCTTGATTTTGAACCCTTTACTACAGTGATGTTTTTTTGCCTTTTTTGTTCCTGTTACAGTCAGGCATTTTTATTCATCTGAACAAAATCTGGCCAAAGCAAAAATAGTAGTAGTTTCATCCCTGGAGTCGTTTAGAATGTGAATCCAGTGGAGTGCAGGCTTAGTTGCCCTCATCCTGCAGTGCACCATCATATTTCAGGGGAAAGAAAGTTGAGGGACATTACTATAACTGGGCAGCTTCATCGCCTGGATATATCAATGCTGCCATATGAAGGCATCCATCTGCAGCAACAGTAAAAGACATCATTGCACTGAATGGGTTAATTTGGTTCTTTCGGGCATTCAAGGGGTCCTCATTGCTCCTTTACTTATTGGATGGCTAGAATCTTGAATACAAGTCATTGACAGTTTATTAGAGTAGCATCAGCATGCCTATATTTAACTCTTTTTTTTTTTTTTTAAGCAGTGTACTGGCTGATAAATCTTTAATAGTTTCAGACTTCCTTCATTTGTTTGTATGTATTTACTCATGATCCAGATAAAAATGGGCATCAAATAAGTGTACTATCCACACACACACACACAAGAAAAAGTAAGCTAATACTGGGTCTGACATACATGCAACACAAAAACAAAACAAGAGCAGTCCGAGATTGCAAACCTTTGCCAAGGCAGAGGGTGTGGTAGATCTTATTGAGATGTTATGCTGTAATTTTTACGTAATTTTTACATAAGGATCATAGGCATTATTTATTGAGTTAGAAGCAAAAATGTTGAAATTACCATTATCCTGCAATGGTATAGAATCCTTTAAATAATTCCTGGATCCAGGTGATGATCTGGATGTAATAGATTGTTCCTTTGGCCTTACCTTACCTCTCCAAAAAATTTCAGCAAAATCCATTCACAACTTTTTGGGTAAAACTGCAAACAGACAAACAAACCAACATCGGGAAAAACATAACCTCCTTGCCAGAAGTAGTAAAGAACAGTAGTTGAGCACCCAGTAATGTACTACCAGTAATAGTAAATTTTTAATATCCTAAATGTATGAGCCATGGGTCACAAAAGTATCGGTCCACAATATGCATGAAACATTTGGGACCACAGAACGAAGGTCACTGAAATATTAATGTCCAACCTACTTCACGTTGATATGCCTGATGTCGGGAGGTGTCATATATCGTCAACTAGCAATATCCTCTTGTGAACATATAGTAGATGTTATGTTTATATAAACAGACATTGTTTGTACACAGTGAGACGCTGGTAAACATCAGCAGTTGATCGAATGTTTTTGGTAGACATTGAACACCATGAGAACCAATTGTTTTTGTGACCCATAGTGCATACATGCCATATGTAAAGATATCTTTGGTATGTATGGTTGGGTCTGCATGAGAGTATTTTAGTTTGACTGATTATTTTTGAAGATAGTGAGTGAATATTCTGAGGTGCGTACAAAAAATCCTTAAAAATTTAGACCTTTGTACTTATTATCCAAATTAGAGATGTTTTACAACTGTTATCTGTTGGTGAAGCATAATCAGAATACAGACATATATGATACCTGACTTTATTAGCTTATTGCACTTCTTTGAAGGCAGGCATTTGTTAATAGAAACACACAAGTTGCAGTGAAAAAATGCTAATTAAATGCAGTAGTTTAGGGTTAAATAACCTATTAACTAGATACTGTTAATATCATTACCCACTTCCCCAACCATAATACAGTATATCATCATCATCATCATCTGTAGACCTCCTTTCCCACCCTAGGGCAGGGTGAGGAGTAGCAACACCCAGACAGCCCAAGTTTGTCCAATTCAATGGGCCACGCTTCAATGGGCCACGCTTCCTTTCACTCATCATTCAAGCCCCTGGAACCTGGCACTTATCTAATAATTATGCCAGATACATTCACCACATTCTGTAGCTTCACATAAATGTATCCGATAGAGTCAGTATATATATTTCTGAAAATAATATCAGCTTCAGCTTAGCTGCTCTCAATTTGCATTATGATGCACTGCCATCCGCAAAGTACAGGCATTACATGATGTTACAGTACAGTGGTAACAGTAGTCAAAAGTATATAATTAGTGTTAATACCATAACCCCTCTAGTAGTGTAGTAGTAGTTGCATGAAAGTTGTGCATGACTTAGGGCTTAGGTGTATTGTGGCAGGTGTAGAGATAGTATAGTAGTTCTTTTACTGAATGGTCTTGCCTTTGACTGTATGATATCTGCAGTTCAGTGTTTCTCCTTCCTTTACTCTTGTACTAGATAAAAAAAAAATTTAATGTGAAGAAACTGTCATTGTTTTGTCATTTTTGCTTTCAGATCATAAACAGTGCCCACTGGCACTACTGTTATTTCCTGTTGAATTTTGCAGTTTACCGTAAAATCAGAGGTTGTTTAAATTACATGCTCAGTTCACCTGGCATTTCCCATAGTTTTCAGTGTCATGTTTGCTTAAATAATTGGTTTAATATATTGTCTTTGATTCTTAAGGTATGGTACTGGTATTAGTACTGCTTAGTATTTTTAACATTGCTTAAGAGTGTGTGTAAAACTATATTTTTAGTTTTATTAATAATTGTATGAATCAGTGCTTGTGGCTATAATCTTGAGGAGCGGTAGGAAAAGTAACTGAAGCCTTGCCTTGGGCAGAAAAGGAAACCATGTTGGAAGATTTTGAGAGCATCATATAGTATACAATAGCGAATGTGTTTCCTTGGCATTCACAGATTTCATGTAACAGTTTCCTCCACCCACTCATCTTGCAGCAGCTTATTTCCTTGCAACTAGTTCCAAAGCACTGCTTTCATATAACAGCTTCCTCAGTCCACTCATCTTGCAGTACCTCATAGTCTTGCAAATCATTCTTATATACTCCTCCCTCCACCCCATCCCCATCCCACTTTGCTGGCTCTGCTCCTTCTGCTGGGTCATCAGGACTCGTTACCCTCCACCACACGCCTCCCATGTTGTATTTTGACTCTCCCTCTGGAATTATTAGAGAGAGAAGGGTTGTTGTTGTTCTTGTGGAGGCCGAGGCTCGTTAGAACATGAACCGTGTGGACTGTAGGCTCAAATTGTCCTTCTGTCTGCCACCCTTCTTTAGGGGGATTGGGAGGGAGGTGAAGGACATTTAAAAAAGTGGGCTGTGGAGCCATCCAACTATATCAGTGCTACCACAGGGAGGCATCCCTCTCCAGCGTCAGAGAGAGAAGTACTGTACTGTACTTTTAAAAATGTTATTTTACCAGGAGAATGCTTTTATTATACTGGACTAGGAAATGCATTAAGGTATCTTCTGGTGTAGAGGATAACATCAGGTAAGTTAGAGTAGAAGGAAGCTGAGCAATGTTGTTTTTTATGATTTCTTTTTAAGTTCAGATGTATTAAAACTGGTTTATTTATCTGTCAGTATAGGACTTGACTGGTGATGTTATACAAGCTTCTGATGTACTCTGAATACTTAACCTGGCTCTGTACCATACCTGGGTGGTTTGAGAAACCTTACCAGTTAGTCCCATGTTACCTTCTTTAGGGAGTAGGGCTCTGAAGCGAGGCTGCAGTAACTTAGAAAAAAAAATCCACAATAGAAAAACCAAACCACCATTAAAAGTTGAAGTCTTACATAAATTTGCATTGAAAGAGAGGGAGGGTGAGACTGAGGATGAAGTGGAGGGATGGAGTGGAAAGGTATATGAGTAAGAGAGGGCTTTTTGATTGCAAAAAACAGGGCGACGTGGAAGGAATTATTTCACAGCCACCCCTTCTGGGATTAAGGCATCTGGCTATAGATTGGGTAGATGAATTGCATAGACAGATAGATTCATAGAGGAGTTGCTTCCAGTGGTGCATAAAGTATATTTGAGTATACAAACTTGATTTTGTTGATCTGTTGTTTGAAGTTACAACAGGTTCTTCATCTAGTTGCCACACCTCAGTCTCTTCATTAACAATGCTCGTTTGTCCTGCATCCCACTCGTTCCTCATGGTGTGGTCTTGAGAGGGGAGTGGGAAAGTGTTTTGGGGTGGGAATATGCTTTGGTGATAGTTTACTTTTGGTGTATGGTGGAGGGAGGTGAACTTTGTATGGTCATGAGGTAGTGACAGGAGATCATCAATAGATGAGGCTTGGCGGTTGTAGAGTGTTGAAAATGCCTGATGGTTTAAGTATGTGAGATATTTTTGTCGGGAAAGAGAATTAGCCTTGTGTCTGGATGTGGCTGAAATGCGACGTTGAAGAAGGGTCTGTATGTATTGTCGTTTTAGGAAAGGCAGATGTTGACGATGAATAGAGGTTTGGTCATGGACTGAGGAGATGGAGTGTGCGAGAGGTAAGAAAGAGAGGTGTAAAATGAGGAAGAAAAGAGAGGAGAATATGTGTTGGTGGTATCCCTGCATTTCTTGAGATCTGGAAAGGTAAGGAAGGTGAATTAATTCACTGTTAATGATTGATACCAGTACTTATTCAGGAGTTTATGTATGCTGAAGATTATGGAGAGAGAGAGAGAGCATGCATTGTGTGTGTGTGTTGTTATATTTAGTTATCAAAATGTTTTTTTATGTCTATTTTCTCTTTACTATTCTGTAGGAGTTGTCTTTCTGTTAGTCCCCCTTACCTGTACATTCACTGCTCCTTACTCCCTGCTCCCATTCTCGCTCTCACCATCCTTCCTTCCTTCCTTTTCTGTTCTCCCACAGTCAGTCGTCTCCCACGTCTCCATCCATCCATCCATCCTTCTCCCAGTCTCCTTCCATCCATCCACCTGTTCTCCATCCTCCTCCTCCCCCCTCTCTCCATTCGACTTCAGGTCCTCACTAAATCTTCTCTGATCTTCACTTATCCAATTTTCACCCACTCACGCTCTTCATCGTTTCCATACATACCTTCCTGTTCTTTCTCCCTCCTTCCCTCTCATTAATTTCTTCCCCTTTTTCCCTCCCCCTCGTCAGTATCAGCCTTCCCACACTCTATCCTTCTCTCACTTCCTTTTCTCTTTAGTTTCCCTTTCCCTCCCATACTCACTTCGTCACATATATTTTTGCTCCCATTCCCCATTCATGCGCCCTTTCATTTCTTCACTTCTTTTCAATCACTTTCCCTGTCATTTTCTCTCGACACACGCTCTTCCATTCCATTCTTTTCCTTGCCGCCTCTTTCCCCATCTTCTCATTTTTCTTTTACACTTTTATCAATTTTCAGTCTTTCCATTCCAACCTCTCCTGATCCATCTTTCTTACCCATGTTTCAGTACACGTCTTCATCTACACAAAGTGAAACTAGTATTCAGTGTTGCTTAGGTAAAATTAATAAGTCGCTATCTGAAATCTAAATTATTATGTCTACATTTTGAAGTGGTACATATATTAATAAGTTACGCTTTGGGATGAAGGAACAAGTCGTCTAATGTTACTTGAGATATGTCTGAGAGGGCAGTGTTTACTGAAGCTAGTCACGCCCTTGTTTGCTTTTACTTCATCTTTTCTATCGTTATCCCGTAAATTATTGCAGCAGTTTCTGCGTTAATCCAGTGTCTAAATTCGGAGTATTACGTAACAAAATGTCCATATATTCAGGTCCTTGAAATTGCGATCATAGGGTTTAAGTGACACCTGCGAGGGTCAACGTTTTGTCAGAAGTTTTAGTCAGTTTGCGAAATGGAGCGATGGTGAACGTATGCGTATCCGTTCTTAGTTTGCGTTACCTCATCGTTACATTCGCAGATTAGAGTAGATTTCCGGGTAATTTGTTGAGGCTGGGCTTGGGTGTTGTTGCTTAGGTGATTAGGCATGCAGTTGGGTACGCAGCCGCCATGCCCACCCCCGCTTCCCTCACTGCCAGCATGGTGACTGGTAACTGGTTGTGGAAGAAATCAAGAAATTGTGATGTTGCGGTGGTGGTGGTAGCTAGCAACCCCCCTCACGGTACTCGCTCCTCCCACTCCCTCACGAACTAAGGTTAACAAAATTTTTGATTGTAAGTTGTGTATGAGATTCCTTGTGTATACTTTTTGTTTCTTGTTTTTCCTTATGTTCATGTTCCGACGGTTTTTCAGGGTAATTGTTCTGTGACATTGCCATTCACTCATACAGCTGCGAACACTTTCCACCCAGACTGGAGTAAATGGTAAGAAGGGGTATACACCACATGATGCGCTTAGCGGCGGTGGGCATATCGAACTTAGGCCTTTGCGCCTGTGGCGGACTTTCACCCAGTATCCAGGGATACAAGGCCACTGCATCATCCAGGTTGCCACAGGTACTTCCTCTAGGTGTTACCTTAGGAACTCATTTTACTTTCCAACCCATAAAGGGTGGATGTACACTCTTCAGTGGAGGTGGCTTGGCATATTTCAGGGTTGGCTAGGGCAGCTCTGGCCACTTCAGTGGCTGTGCCACTGATTCAACCACACTTCATCCTTCGTTGGAAGAAAAAGGTGATGATGATGACAGGTGTTAATTCTTAAGGTAAAATACATATTCTGGCAGTAACCACGGTAGAATACAGTTGATCCTTGGCTGGCGTGATTTTGTGTACGTTTTCCCTCTAGCACAGTTGACCCAAATGTGACCCATTCGCCTTGGACGTGTTAGTCAGTATGTATGTAGATCAATATCAGTCAGATGGTGATGCTGTGTGCCCTGGGTAGAGCAGCTGTGGTATTCACCCAGGAGTCAGGCTACCTCATATTTCCCTGCACCTTGGTGTGGGAAGGAGTAAGAACTCTGCAACAATGACAGGTAGTATGAAAGCTAATGCACAGCTGCAGACATACTGTACAAGTAAACATTGCTTCACTTCACTTTAATAGGAAGACCGTGACCAGTGGCACCTGAAACCCAGCAGTGTGATATTTGAAACCCAACAGACTTCAGAATAAAGTAGCAAGTTCATAATTAATCAGCTGAGATGTGGATCAGTTTTATTGTCCACAGGTATACATGCTGGTGTGGAACTTTACAGTATTCAGGACATAATTCTTGATATGTTCCAGTAGTGTACTCTTAATTTTGAATATTTTCTTCAACAGGGATCCAGCATCACTGCAGTGAAGGTGACAGCAGGTAAAGTTGAAATCATGCCCTCATCCATGGAACATAAAATTACCTGTGATGGCTAGCAGTGAAATATAATATGACTGGCAATATGCATTGAATTTTATATTGGAATGGTTCATTAAATAATTTTATATTATTTATTCTAAATGTTTTGTAATACATGTATATACAGTATATTTTTAAAGAATTTTAGTTTGCATATTGACATTCTTGTGAAGACTCCTTTCTACATAAACCTTACTTCAGCAGACATACCTACAGCTTGTACACCTTCAGGTGACTTACATTATAGTATTGGTATATTGTTAAAGGTGTTTCATCACTGCTTTTTGTTTATACTTATAGAATAACTAGGTGAAGAATATCTGTATTTACTGCAGAATATAGGAAAATGGAGCACTGTACTGAACAGTATTGTGCTCTGTGTCTTGACTTCACAACTGACATACATGGCATAAACATACTAGACATCCTTGAACTGTAGCAAATTATAAAGGTTCAGCAATTCTGGGTAGAATATCATGTACATAGCCCTTGTTGCAATAAAACTACTCATGTGTAACCTCTACTCTGGTATTTCCAGGACATTTTAAAAGCCAGTTTTCCAGCAACTTTTTTTTTTTTTTAAATTTCTGTATATCTAAATTACAGTCAGTAGGCTATAGGATCAGACCTTCTTGGGAATAGCCAAGTTAGCCATTCCCCTTTCCTCATGCCGGTGAAGTACAAATGGGGAAGGGGAGTTTGCAGAGTGATGCATGTGACAGCATTGTGTTGTATTGGCACTGTTTTTGTCAATACAGTACAAGCGTATGAAAAGATGTGCAAGGCTTCTTAGGCCAGAGGAGCAATTGCCAAATCAGTTTTTGTAATTAACCTTTGCCAGGCTGATTCTCTGTAAGGTAGTTTACCTTCCCAGGATCATTGTTTGATATATTGTACAGCATAATTTATTATGAGGCTTGCAGCTTGGTCCATGCAGACCTTCATTGTGCCTCATATGTGATTTGCAGCTCAGCAGGGGTTAATAGTTGAGATGGGGGCACCCACCATCCACTCACTTGATGTAGTGCTGCTCTCGGTTGGCTGCCCTTTCCTTCCTTCCATCCATTTGTCATTCTTTCCTCTTCCTTCTGCCTGCAGGTGACTCTACACTGAGTGACAAGCCAAATGGTTTCCAGTACATCAGGAAACCATTGACTACACTGGGTGGTAACTATATAACAAATGTGGTGCCTGGTGGTTTAGTGGGTAATTAAGGTGCACCAACCAGATTGAGCCTGTGTAAGTGCATATCCAAGGGATGGGGTTTGTTGATCACGTGATGCCACATAGGGATGAGTGAGGCTGGTCACCGTCATCTTAAATGTCGGGACCAACTTCCTTAGCCCCGGGCTCCTATGCTTCTCATGGGGCAACACAAGTTTGGATGATGGATGGAGAAAAGTTTGGAGTATGAAGACAGGCTGTGGCTGTATGAAATTTGTATTCAGTTTTAATCTAACCATTCCTGCATCTAGCAGTCGGGTAAAAGCAAGTTTTCTTTAAATTGCATAGTCATCCCTCTTACCCAAGATGCCTATTACCAATACCCACTTCAGTTGTCTGCCATGGTTTGGGCTCAAACCCAGACTTGGAGTGTGTACATTGTGAACTGAGCATGCTACCATCAAGTCACCTTAATGCCAACCAGTTCAGTAGTTGTCAAAATAGGTTTTGTAATTACAGTACAGTGCTGTAGTTTAATGAGTTTTAAACTATGATTTTATTTATAAATATTTATTTCCAGTAAGCCTAGATTACAATATTTCAAAACAATTATTAAACAATACGGGATTTTAGTTTTACACAAAAAATCATGTAACTAAAACTTGTACCCACTAACAATCTCACTTATGCTATCTGTTAGTTATAATTACCAACACAAGTTTATTAATGTTACAGTATTTACACTTAAAGCATAAGGTACTTGCTCCTAAAGGCTGCTTACATGAAGTTAAAAAAAAAAAAAAAACATTGTACTAGAGTTTCACAGGAATGGAGAGTTTTGAAAAATATCAGATATATTCCACATTATACAAGTACAGTAGTACTGGTACTGTATACAGATAGATTTTCTCCACATATCCTAGTTTATGAAAATACTCAAAACTTGTACAAACCCACTTGTCAGTTTTTGTTTAACTATTTATTATCAGACCGTATCCAATGATAGTCTTGATGAACACTGGTTTGCATAAGCTGTTGTGCCAGCATACCCCCCAAATTATTCAGAATTTTGGATACATGTACAAGTTTGCTTTATAAGTGGTTTACCAGTGGTTTGGGCAGTTTTAGGTGCCATGTGACTCCATCCCATCAGTCATGCTTTGATGAAGCTGAAGTGTACAGTTATTCTCATTCTATTCTTTCCTGGCACTGATGTATTGTGACATTAATTTAATAAACCATATTAAGGGGTGTATGCCAGGTAGTTATACTGGGGTATGTTTTTTCTAAAGGCTTTACATGAAACTGCAAAAGAGCATCAAAGATAAAGTTGGGATCTGGCAGAATTAAGAAAGCCAGGATTTAATTAATTTTGAAAAGTTTATATGAGGTTAAGGTTTTGGTTTATATGGTATGCCCAGTAGATACATTTGGCATACAAGAAGTCAGGCAGAGGTTCCGAAGTGTGTTCAATGTGACTTTCGGGCAATAAATTATAGTGTTCGCTGCTCTGAGGCTGGCTGTTGCTGCTGCTGTTGGCTCTTGGCGGAGTCACTGAGGCACACCCACTGACCTTCCAGAGTCTCCTTCCACAAGCTCATCTGGAAAAGAGTATAATTCTGCATGATTATGTGGGCACAAGCTAAAGCATTAAGCATAGTCATTTGTATATGTGTATAAATTAGGTCAACGGCAGAATTACAGGACTCTTGCTAACCGCCGATGGTTGCGAGTCATTTGGCTCCTGACGTTTCAGATTTATGAGCCAAATAAATTTTTAGTTGCCAAACTGACTACAAGCCGAAATATTTTACGAGCAATAAATATACAGTATTTATTTATTTACACACTGTGATGATTAGAATCATTATAATGAGGTTTCTTGCTTGTGTATTATTGATTATTAATGGTGGCCACAAGGTATATAACATTTAACAAGAGCTTGAAGAAATAATTAAATAAAACTCTTTTTATTGCACAATGAAAATAAAAATAGCTCCATTTTATCTAGAATAAAATAATGAACTACTGGCTAATACTACAAAATAATTTGGAGTTCTTATGGAACAGCAAAACTAAGAAATTAAAAAAAATAAAATTAAATAACTAAGAAACTAAAAAAAATAAATAAAATTAAATACTGCAGCAATGAAATATCACAGAATTTTATACCTAAACTATCTCAGAATAAAAAAAAAAATGATTAGATAAAAAATCTACTGTCTTCTCCATTTCATCTGGAATAAAATAAGAACCACTGCTGATACTTTATGTACAAAATAATTTGGAATTCTTATGCAACAGCAAAACTCAAATACGAAACTAAAACTAAAACAAAATAAAATATCAATAAAACGATGAAATATAATAATCGGAAACAGTCAACATTAGGCAGTCTGATATAATTGTATTACCACTTTGTGTGACTGCTGATGACTGAATGAAACTGAGCATGATTGTAACATAGCGACAGGAAACTTCACAAAAAAAAAAAGAAAGAAAAAAATGCAAACTTTCTTTCTTGAGCAAGCACATGCTTCTGTCCGTAAAAAACCATCTCGGGAATGTTTGGGCTTTAGTTCAGGTAAGCTTGGCAACGTTCGTCGGTCTATTTTTTAACATTCACAATAGCGACAAGGAAAGACTTAACGATCGATCACAACATGGTTTTTTGTTCGTGTAAGTGAGATTTACTTATATGGTAGTTTACTGGGTTTTGAAGTGGATGTATTTTCTCCTCACCAAAAGGCGACTTGCATGTAAAATTTGTTCACCGAAGGGAAAAAATACTCGCTTTTGCGAGCTGTGGTTCGCCAAACTAGAGCCCTGAATTATTACCACAATCAAGCTTTCCCCACTCTGGCCAAATACAATCAGAAGAGTGTGTACCTTACTGTAATGAGAGTATCACAGTGCATGGGGAAGGCAAGAGAAATGTACTTGGCAATGCCTAAGTCTTTATCAGTAGGTTGCCAGCATGAATTGACATTTATGGTGTGAACATATCCTTTTACATTAAAGGGCATGACCAGCACCCACTTGTGTCCACCTTGGCTCCAAACTCATACTGAGGGTACTCTCAGACTGGGAAGCAAACACAGTTACACTGAGCTATTAAGGCTTCATCATCATCCTAACTCAACTTCCCAAACTGCATAAGAGAACAAAAAAGCCCTAGATGACTTGAAATTACTGTACAGTGTGTTATGCAATGGATGTACAGCCATAGTCTTATTCTGCCATTGAGCTATCAGAAATAGGCTGCAAAATGAGGAAAATGTCTACCAAGCAAACCCCTACATTTTGGTGATGTGCTTTATTGGTATATTCGTGCTACTGTAATTCCAGATGATTTCCTGCTTATATCAGCATGCACTTAGTTTTCATAATGCTGTATGTCCCTAAGAGTCTGACCTTGTTGTCTCCGCCTGAGACTGCCAAGATGTTGCCTGTAACAGACCAACTGACGTGCCAAATGACATCATCAAAGGTGTTCAGTTCCCGTGGCTGCCACACACCAGTCACACCATCGTTCACCCAGATGATCACTCGCCGGTCCTGGTAAAGTAAGGTGGAGTCAGATCTACACTTAAGTTCTCATTATACACTGGCCTATAGACATTATCTTTTGCTGCTGTCCTCAATAGATCAAAGAGAACCAGTCAATTAAAACTCCATTGCTGCCTATGGAGATGATATGCTATGATGTAGTGTGAGGACAATTGCCAATCCCAAAATATGCCTGGCCATCCCAGACTTCTGGGAAAATATCTCCCGAAGAGAGTTCTCCTTATGTCACCCTATTTTAATGATCATAGTTCACTCCTGCTGATGTGCCAGTCTTCCCCAGCCTTTTACAGCCAAATGCGTATATAAAGCATTATGATATTTATGAAATGCCTATGCCACTACTGTATATACCTGGGAACAAGATGCAATAATGGAGCGTGGAAGACCAATGGAAGGAGCCCATGCCACATCCCTGACCCAGTCTGAGTGCCCTTCCAGCTTGTTCTCCTCAGTCCATTCCCCACTTGACGCGTCCAGCCGCCAGATCTTGACGTAGGTATCACAGCCACCAGTTACCAAGCGCTGTACTGGCGGGCCTGACCGAGCAGAGCCGTCAGCAGCGCCAGACGCCACTGCTGGAGCCCAGCTGACGGAGTTACACCCAATCTGAGAGTTGGACAATACGCTTCAGTCAACACTATACTTTATAAAACAATACTGACAGTTGTATTTAATGTATAGTATTACACCTTCAATCTGAAGATGTACTTTATATTTCAATATTGCTAGCTGCAGAAATTTCTATTTAGATTAGAGACTTATTGAACTCAAAAGCACATATCATTCAGTAAACCACTCCTATAAAACTGATAAAATATAACCACAATATAATAAAATACATCACTGGATTGAAAGGGATAGAACACAGTACAGTACATGCAGAGATACTCAAAGATGCAATGAGTTTTTGTTTATATGCCTATATGCTGTTTATAAGCCTATCTACAACTTCTGCTTTTCCAGCACTATTACAGATGGAGGGAGAGGGGCTGAGATTCCAGAAAACAACTGAAACTAATAAACTGTCACTTGATTCCGTAGTATTTCAGCACAGAAGCTATTTCAAAATCAGCCATTGCTTGAATTAACTGTTGACTTACAGAGTGAGCATTGGTGATTTTCTTAGTCTCCCATGTCTGTGCAGTGGAGGTGAGGACTGACACAGAGCCGTCAGCAGAAGCACATGCCAGTATCAGACCGTGTTCATGAGGCGCCCAGCACACACTGTTCACTGTAAGCAATATCCTCAACATTATTCATATCTCTTTTCCTACCTAAGGATAGTGTGAGGTTGGGTACACAAGGCAAGAAAAAACATACCGATACATTTAACTTTTCTTTTTGGGTGGGTGGGGGGTGTAAAATACAGTATCAGAATAGTATGGTGCACATAATGAAACTAAATAAATTAGAGTACAGTCCTATTATGGTCTAAACTTTTTCTTTTTTAATTATAGATGATGCCAAAATCAGTATGTCCCTCACCTGAGGAGTCATGGTTAGCATATTCATGTATTTTCTTCCATTTATGTCCATCTTCCTGCCAGATTATCACCTTGCGATCATAACTACACGAGGCCAGGATATTGCCATACATGGGGTGAGCCCAGGCCACCTGCCACACCTGAAACAAACATGTTTTGTACATCATCCGAGGAGCGGGGTGGCTCAGTGGTTAAGCATGTGACTCGAGGTAGAGAGTTTGCACCAAGTCCAGGTAGCTGCCTTTGCTGGGAGGGGTGGCACTCACCCATAACACTAGCAGGGCTATATGATCAATCTAGGTGTAGCTCGGGGGGCATAATCCCTTGCACATCATCCACAGTCGTACAATGTAAGCCACCACTTCACTGGGTGGATTGTTCTGTGAAATAAATGTGATTTCAAATTTTATAATATTTACCGTACCATCAAGTACAGTTCCTAAACATCAACTTGGCCCTGAGTTTCGCATTTCACAAAGTCCAATGGCAGAAAAAGACAATGCTCCTGCTCTACACCCTTTTCATATCCATAATTTGCACCACCACCACCACCACCATACCATCATCAGCAGGACCAGCCTATCCCGACCGAAGTGGGGACGATACAACCTATGTATCTCTACCAAGTGGCTTAGGCTGTCTGGTAGAGATTGTATGTAGGGTGAGAACTGCTTGTAAGTGTGGTTGTGATGCTGGAGTGGCAATGGATGTGTGTGAACCTAGTGTAATCGGCGCGTGCAAGCATACTTTATAGTATGCGACACTGGTTCAACCACAGGATCCCTTATGTCCACCAAAGCAGAACTTGGCCAGGTGAACACTCCTAGAGTTTATTACCCTGGCAGGGCACAAACCCTCGTTCTCCCATGTACGAAAATGCACATTCTACCACTGTACCACAGAGGCTTCGTTAGCACCATACTGGTACTCTAATGTTAAGCTCTTGTTATAGCTCAGCTCTTCAGATGGAGAAAAAAAAATACATATAATAAAAAAATGGTGTAATTATGTTGTGCTAATACATTTTTGTTGATAATGTTTTATGTAAATTATTCATGTGATTAGTATTGATGGTTTTGCCTGTGTGGAGGAGCAGGTGATCAAACATAGAAATGACACTTTTACACACGGCACTAATGACAGTTCTCGACATTATTTACAACATCAGGAAATATGATTATGATTAGAACTGTACATACATATCATCATCATCATCATTCAGAACACTTCCACTTATGGATGGAGTGAGTTCTATGTGAATAAATATTTTGGAAATTCTGCACACATATATTTGTAAGTAAAATTTAAATGCAGTACACTCACAGGTCCTTCATGTTCCCTAAGGTCAGCTACTAGGGTCTGTGTGGATCCTTTGACCTCAAAAATTTTAATAGAGCGATCCGAAGAGCAGGTGGCCAATCTGGTGCCAAAGTAGTCCATCTGGGCATCGTGGATCATGTCATCGTGACCAGTGTCCACGTTGCTTATTACAGACACCTGCATGGGGATGAACAAGGGGAGCAGTAAGTTGAGTTGTATATTATGGGGATGTACTGTAAAATACCAACATTTTTCATACAACTGGTTGTATAAACTGAGAACACTGAACCCAGAAGGCTGCAGGCTGAAGCTGCCCTCCTCCCACAGTTCTTCATCTGCCTTTTAGGGGACTGGGAGGGATTTATGAGACCGGTATAACCAGGCAGGGGTCAGTTTGGTGCCTGTAACTACGATTATACAATGCAGGATTTTACATGACAGTTACAGTTTACAGAAAGAAGTAAAGCATATACTCAAGTTGTATTAACCTAATTATAACTGGTGGGGCACATTAATCTCAGCAACACCTTATACTAAGTCCAAGAGATGGGTGGTCAGGTTATCGAAATTTACAGCAAATATCAAATGCAGATTGATAAATAAGTTCATGAGATAACCCACGGCCCAGACACTTACCATGATGACAGGTGGAAGGCAAGAAGATGCTACCTGGTATAATAATTATGTACAATAAGGATTATCTGGTTCCAACTCTTCGAACAACAACAATTCCACCTGGACGTGGCAGAACCGCCCGGTCCACGACACTGTCCGTCGTGCACCCGCATTAGCTTTGGAAATGTTTTATATCCATTTGTTGATTGTAGAGTATGTGTGATATACTCCATTTGTATATTTTGAATGTCGCTGATAAATATTTGTGTTTGACCGTAGAATACTGCCTATAACACTGTTGGTTCTAAGACGACCAGTTATAGCGGCCAGTAACTAGAATTAATAATATGATATAAAATTAGCATCACCAGCCGGGTTAACAGCAATATTTCTGACATGTTAAAATTTCATTCTTACTGGATGTAGAGTGAACATATGAGGGAAGTTCAAAATTACAGTAGTTGCTGCTGAATAGATTATTCATTGTCGTTTTCTGTGAACAAGATCTCTGGTAAAGCCCATTATTATCTATTATTGTGACATTTTGACAAAGCATGCATGCTGCGGTAGACATTCAGTGTTAAACTGTCAGTGAAGTTGCCAAAACGCATTCCACTGGGTGATTAACCTGTGAAATGGTAACATGAATAATATTAGGAATAGGTTGCAAGTGAATCTACCCTATCTCATTGTTAAAACCAAACCTCTCTACTCAGTCTTCATTATGTGAAGTGGGTATGTTTCTCATTACGAGTAGATTATTCTTAATGCTTCCATAACTCGTACAGAAGACAAGGAGCGGTATTTGGTAAATGGATTATTCTGTTTTATTTCACTTTTCATTTCCTCATTAACCACCTTCAGTAATGAAGTAATAGAATTAGTATCTTTTCTGCCTAGTTCTCGGTTACTTAACTAACAAAAAAATAAGGGATAGTAAGGGTTTTTAAATTTAGCGCGACATAGTGTTTTTTTCTCCCTGGCAGAGAGCCAAGAGCAAGCGCGAAAGAAACTAGTACTCTCAATACCTGGCTAACATATGATTTATTATGTAGGCAGCTTTAGGATATCTCCATGACTTCTTTTTGGAATATTTACTTACACATAAACTATAGCCAAACATATTGAAACCCGTCACTGTTAAAACGCAGTTCCATATGGATGTTCATAATTCCCATCACCCGTATTTATATAACAAGCAGTCCATACATATTATTTTAATATGTGTGTTTCTATAGATCTGCAACCTATGAAAGTATAATATGGCCGATTTCTGAAATATAAGTAAATAGATTGGGGACACAGCCGATAAAAATACGATGGTGATTAAAGCACCATTATTCATCCTGATATCTTTAGAATTTTAGCCTAGGAGCAAGATGTATCCCTTATAAGTAGTTTCACTAATCACATGAACCCGAAAAATTAATATTTTGCACATTATAAGTATATATTAATGAGGGTTGGTACTCCTGCGCGCGGAATGATATTGGAGGCACCTCGAAGCAACTAGTAAGAATGGCGGACAAACAGTAGTGAATATATGGCCCATTTTCAGTGATTTCCAGTGCAGCCAGAGCAATTACCGACTTCCTGGCAAGCTTTTCGAACTGGTGAGGAATTGTTGAACTAGTGTTTTAATTGCATTAGTGATCGAGTGATTAATAACATGTGAAATAAAGGGATGGATATGGTGAAGGCTGTACCACTTTCATCACTATATCAGCAAATGTCAGTGCACAGGTGAAATAACATAATGGCCTCTAATTACGGCCCTTCGAGGTGATTCTGCCCACTACCAGCCAGCGAATTGTCCAGCCAGGGTCGCCAAGATGTACAACAGCATGAGGTGAGCTGACAAACCATTTATTTTTATTATCGGTGTGAATTATTTGCAATATTTGTTTACCTTGAATGTCGGTATTAACAAGAATTCCGATATTCCTCAAACTTGATGTGTATTACTGGTATTATTAATCTTCTAAACTGGCCTTCTAGATGGTATTACTGAAGATTTTTTTTTTTTTACTGATTTGTAATTTTGTAATATAAGGGATTTTGATGTTAATTGCAATATTAATTAGGTTGCAAGTTGACGTGGCATTTTCAGTATATTTCAGTATTGTTTGATCAGGAATTCAGTTGAATTATGAAGTTTTTATTGTAGTTGTTTAGATGTATTGATTTATCTATATTTAGTTTTTAATTAGGTGCAGGTTACTTAATACATATTTTGGAAATAAATATATAGCAAACTAATTTGAAGAATACTGGTACCTGTATGTGATTAATTTTTATGAAATATGTTGTAAATCCTGTATTAATATCTGTTAAGGACATTTTAATTCCTTCTCTGTGATGGCTTAGTAGTTTAGCATGTTTTTTGTACTACTAGACCATTTTTAATTTAACACATACTGCAGTTTTGGACAGTCATGACCCTCATCTAGGGTTTTATATTAGTTTTATTTGGTTAGATTAGTTAGATCAGTTTGATTAGTTGGGTACAAGCATGCACCCCTACACACACACAAACACACATACACACTCAGGTTAAAAGAAACTGAAAAACCATGATTGTCTGAAGCTGCCAGTCTACCAGCCTTGTATTGAAAGGATTTATGCAGGATATTTACAACAACTTAACCCTTCCAGTTTGAATGCTTTTCCTAAGTCGAGTAAATCACCTGGCGGACAAAAAAATATTGTAATCCTGTAGGCTATGCTAAATTGAAGCTTTGATTTATCATAAAAGTTTCTCTGCTTCTGTCTCTATAGGGTAGCTATTTGCATGAAGGTAGTAATGTCTGCTTACCATTGATGTACCATACTGTATTTTATTTGGTTTATTCTTACTACAGTTTCTTTTTCCTTTACTTGGCAGACATTATCATCCTTTTGCAGCTTATTACACACAACCCAATGATACGATAAGATTATTGCAGCTGCACATCCGTTCTTTAACATTTGTGGGGCTTTTGGATGTACAGTAGTTCAATTTTTAATCTCTTGCTGGAACTGAGCATTCTGGTTTGAGAAAGGAATTTTATGCCATTAGAACACACATACACAAAAAATGTACTTCCTGATTATTTAAGCAACTTGAAAAATGTCTGTTAATGAAAGGGTTATTGAAATACTGTATATGGAAATCCTGCCATTTCAGAATTGCCTGAAGTTGCATGAATTAAGAAAAAAAAAGAAGTAGACATAGATAAAGATGGATGTCTGATATTGAAGGGAAGAAAACAGAGATAAGGGAAGGTGGATAGAAGTAGGTGTAGAGAAGAAGGAATATTGATTTATCAGAGGAGAGAAAGTGATAAAGCATAGAGGGAAGGTGGAAACCATGGTAGTAGAGATGGACAGGGAATGTTGATAAAGAGGGAATGATGTGGAGAGAAGGAGATTGAAGGATGATGTAAGGTTGTAGAGATAAGGAGGGAAGGAGAGAAATGGAGTTATGTAGAAGTAAAGAGAGAAGGAGAAAAATGCTATAAGGAAAGTTGAGAGATGTAGATGGATTAAGGGATTAAGAATGAAGGTTGACAGAAAGGGGAGTTGAGAAGAAAAGTTTCCATTATAATAGCAGTAGTTTAGGAAAGAGTGATGCAACATTATGTTGAAGATAGACTGAAGGGAATCAGTGAAAGAAGGGGAGATTATAAGTTGACAGCTTTTTGACCACCCCTGTAGTCTCAGAAAGGAATGTGTAACACAATATTTGTGAGAAGTATGGTACAAGGGGGTAAAGAATGCAATTTTCTGAATTTTGTGTAGTTAGTTGTGTGAAAAATTGTGCTAAGTAGAAAGATGAAGGACTTAAATTTTGGGAGTAATAAAAACATCAAGGTTTCTTTCCCCCCCCCCCCCAGAAATTTGCATATATCAGGAGGTGTGTGTAGAACCTTATTTTATCATTGTTGTAGCCCAGTACTGTATGTGGGACTGTTATGATGGATGTTGCAAGAAGCAATTAAAAAAAAAACTGAAGGATGGACAAAGTAGATGAGTGGGTAGGGCTAGAAAATAAAGATTATGATGCAGGACCTTTAAAAAATAGAACTGTTGACAAGTTAGAAAAACATCAGAATTGGTCAGTCACATTAGCAGATGTAAATTTACGAGAAATGAAGCTTGAAGGCATTGAGATAAGTACTGTATAGGATCCAAGGAAAGGTACTGATTTGTGCCAGAATTCATTAAGTGCTTATAATATAATGATCACAGTTGCTTAAGTTTCAATAGATGTATCAAAGGATGATGGTGAGGAATATGCAAGGAAGGTAAAAAATTGCCCATGCTGACAGTTTGAAAGGTTCACCCCCCTCGCCCCCCCCAAAAAAAGGGGGGGAGGGTTGCTTCAAAATCTTCCAGTTCATCAAGACTTAACCCCTCGGCTGCTGAAAACTCTGAGCCAAGTCATGCCCTGGTGTGGCTATTTTCTCTTAACATTCGTTAAGAGCCTTCTGATAGGTTTGTAGCAGTCTGTTGACCGGTCCTTTTCAGATGTTTGCAGCAGCCAAGGGGTTAAATATGATATATTGGAAATACAAAAGATTAAGACATTTGGGAAGTAGAAGGATGGAAGGAGTCACCTCTTTGTAGTTGTGGCCTATGACTTGAGTGGATGTAACTGGCTTAAAGAGAACAGACGTATAGCAAGAAGAAAATGTGCAAGTTGATAGAAATTTAGGTTGCCAGGTAGGGTGTTGCATTCAGTAATATGTCTGGGATCTATCTATCTATCTATTGCCAGACGCCTCAATCCCGAATGGGGTGGCCACAAACAAATCGCCTCCATGTCACTCTGTCCCCTGCCATTTCACTACCACGCTCCCAACTCACACCCCCCTCTCTCATATACCTCTCCACTCCATCCCTCCATCTCATCCTCGGCCTCCCCCTCCCTCTCGCCCCCTCCACCTCACTCACATACACTCTCCTCGTCA
>JAGKTI010000145.1:0-21142 GCA_018397915.1 Birgus latro
GCGCCTACTGTATATATATATACAGAGATATCCCGATTATCCGGGCTGTATGGTGCGAAGGGGTGACTGAATAATCTGAAATCACGATTAATCTGGCGGAAACAAAAAACAAGTACTACTTAGACTGATTTATTTAACGGAAAATGTACACTTAACGTAGCAGAAAGACCTTACCAAATCTTTGCATATGCATCCTGCTTGTTTCTATATTTTTCTAGTTTCAGTTTGGTAAATTTCTTTATCTTGCTGAAAAATTTCCTCTCTGTTATTATCATCATGTTCCTGAAGCTGTACAGTCGCGTTCCTGAGTCTTGATACACATGTAGTTGTCTTGTCTGATGTTGTGTCCACCGTTGGTAGGATGTTGAACTATTTCACTTGCCAACCGACCAAATTATGTTCAGTGTATCAAGCAGTAAGCACAAAAGTTCCATATTCCAAAAGCAGTGAGCACTGCAATAGACAACAAAAACACCTGTGTAACAAGACTCATGAATGCGACTGTACCTACGATTGTTTCCAGCGCAGTGGAAGAAACTCAACATATTCAAGTGTGGATTTCGTTTCCCAACTTCCAAACTGGAGATTAAGTTAGGTTAAATTATTTATTAGGTGCAGTTCAGCTAAGTTAGCCAGGTTTGGTTAAACAATTAGATCAGAACAGTACCTTCCGCCATTACGTTAACTAACAACAAGAGTTGCACACCAGCAGAATAGCTAAAAACACCGGGGAAACAGATTTAAAAAGAAATGTTTATTTGCCAACCCAGAAACAATCAGAAAAACATAACAGAATATCAGGATGAACTGATTTGGTAAGGTGCTTTTACTGCTTACAGTAAAGCATATGTTTAGCCCCCTCAATGGCAGTGAGTTCAGAAATTTGTGTGCTCCCGTGGCAGGCCTTGGAACCTTTTTTTCTATGTTCCAAAATCAGTTTCATTTTCTTACGAATGTGCTAAGACTCGTCTGGTGCACTTTTAATTTTTTTTTTGTCCCTAAACCCATCTTCTGATTTGCTATGAATCGCGAAAGAATAAAATTAGGGCGCATGCTACATTAGCATTAGCATTAAAACATACTGACGAAAACATCTGGGATGATCTGACCGCCTGGCTGTTTGGGATGGTACAGCAGGTTTGTATAACCATACCAGTGACTTTCGTTCCCTTCCCATAATTGTTCGCAGATTTTATAGCTCCCTAACTCAACGTCATTGACACCGGTGCAGTAATGCATTGTTCAAAGATGGCAGCTATGAAGGGGTTAATGAAATACATAATTATTTGTATCAATACTGTCTCAAACATACACATAACAACAAACAAAGAATGAGCAGTAAATGTACACTTAGCTGCAAAGAGCAGAAATAACTGTACGCTCTTTCGGTCTGAAATGTGTTGGGAACCGCGACATTGAACAAAAAATGTGGGATGCTAACTTATGAGAAGATGTGAGACAAAAGTTTTTTTTTTCTTCTGACTAGTAAACATTTTTGCTCCATTTCGTCCCCTAAAATTGTGAAACCTAAAAATTTTCATGTAAGCATACAGCCTAATGACCTTGCCAAGTCAATTTATATTCCTTTAGTTTCTTTTCTGTATTTTTCTGCCTATTTTGAGGGTGATAAATTACCTTTCTCTTGCAGCAAGATTTCCTCTCTTATCATAATGTTCCTTAAGCCTTAGTTACTATTGTTTTCGGCATAATGGAAGAAACTTACTCAAAATTAAGGGGCATGTTACATTAGCATTTAAACATATTGGCGAAGACATCTGAGAGGAATTGACCGCTTGGCTGCTTGCGACAGTAGAGTAGGGTCGTGTAAACATATCAGTGACCTTCGATCCCTTCCCATAATTGCTCGCAGTTTTTTTTATAGCTTTTAACTCATCGTCATTAACACCAGTACAGTAAAGCATCTTTCGAGGCTGACAACTATGAAGGGGTTAATGTAATACATTATTGTTTGCATCAATACTCTCTCTTTCACACACACACTTAAGAACGAACAAAAGAATAAACATAATATACACTTAACTGAAAGAGACAGAAATAACTGTATGCTCTGCCAGTCTGAAATGGGAAGCGGAATATCTAACGAAGAATGTGAAACTGAATGCTAACTTAAGAGAACACATGAGATGGTAGAGTAATTTTTTTCTGATTAGCAAACATTTCTGTTCCATTTCATCCCCTAAAATTGTGAAACCCATAAATTTTCGTCTAAGCATACACCCTAAAGACTTTACCAGTTCAATTCATATTCCTCTACTTTGTTTTCTGTATTATTCTACTTTGAATTTGTTAATAATTACCTTCTCTTGCTGAAAGATTTCCTCCTTTATCATCATCATGTTCTTTAGGCCGTACCTACGACTGTTTCTGGCACAGTGGAAGAAACTTATTCAGCATAATAAGAAGTGGATTTCAATTAGAAGTGGATTTCGTTTCCCAAATCTCCAACTGGAGCCCAGGTTAGGATAGGTTAAATTATTAGGTATTTAAGCAATGTTAGGCTAGGTTAGGTTATCAGTCGCCTAACAAAACTCCACCTTGCCATCCATGTGATCGAGTTGTGAGCAGGAGGTGTGGGTGGGGGGGCAGACTCTCGCTCGTTTACCCTCGCCTCGCTCGCTAGCAACCGGAGCTATCGTACAAATAATTCTATGTATTACTGTACCACTGAACCATTCAGTCACGGCCCGGATATACCGAAGGCTGGATAATCCGAGCCTGGAGGATAATCGAGCTTTCACTGTATATATATACAGTAGGCGCGGAAAGTGTTGACGCCATCTTAAAAAAAGAAAACATTCTTGTGGTTAGCAAGGAGAAACAAATAAATTAACACTCACCATTGAATTTAGTATTTACTGGCATTCCCCTTCACCTTTATTATCTTCTTAAGGCGTCTGGGGAGACTGATGGCGTAGTTTTGCAGAACAGACGGACTAAAACTGCTCCATAGCTGCAGCCTCAAGTTTAGGCAAAGATGATGTGTCCATACTATGCAGCTGCCACTTCATGTGTGCCCATAAATTCTCAATGGGATTGATATCTGGGCTGTTTCCGGGCCAGTCTCGAATAAAGGGAACCTCACAGTCTGTTAGCCACTGTTTCACTGACTTTGCAACATGTGCAGGGGCAGAATCTTGCATAAATACTCTTGCCTTGGTTTTATCAAAAGAGTCACTTAAAACATCACATAAGAGCTCCAAATAATTGTTCTGGTTCACTTTTTCATTTGCAGGTAGAATTACCAACCTACCAACACCATAATATGTAAAGCAGCCCCAAGCCATGAGTGAGGCTGGGTATTTAACAAACTTGGAAGTGTACTTAGGATCCAGGGGGTCACTGCCTGGTTTGCGGTACACTCGTGATGAAGGGGTACCAGTGACAGTAAATGTTGACTCATCACTCCAAAGCACAGTTTTCCATTGCTCCTCACTCCAGGCAAGATATTTCTTACAAAAATTTACTCTCTTTTTCTTCGGAAGTGCAGTTAGCAGTGGTTTTTTACGAGAACAAAAACTCCTGTAGCCCAGATCGTCATGCAACAGCTGCTTTACACTTCTGACAAAAACATCTGCCAGCAACTGTGGGTTCTTTTCTTTTAAATCCTGTGCTGTTAGTCTTGGATCCATGCTAACTTGCCTTGAGATCAGCTGACGGGTCCTGATGGTTGTCTTATGAGGTCTCCCAGGCTTGGGAAGTGGAGTGGGAGGAATGGCCTCCCCACTGTCCTTGAACCGCTTCACCAGTCTCTGCACTGTCCTCAGTCTAACACCATCTGATTTGCAATAAATGGGAGTTTGTGGCCAGGTTTGTATAAAGTAATCACTTCCACACGTTTGTCCTTGCTTGTGGTTACTTTAGGCATGATGAGAATGTGGTAGGTAACCAAATAACTGTGTTATTTGAGTCAAAACATGCCCTCGTTGTGCATCACACACAGAGAGAATCCTCCTCCTGTGGCTGCCCAAACATTACTGAGCCTGCTCCTGTGGTGCCAAACCTGTCAAGCAGGGTTGCCAGCTCCCGTTGAAAAAGCGTCAGCTCATTTCGCATCACAGGGGAGGGTAGTATTGACCCTACTTCACTTAATGCGAAAAAGAATGACGTCGGCAAAAAAAGTCAATACTTTCCGCGCCTACTGTATATGTATGTTTATTGCACAACCACGGAAACATCACACAACCTTGTTGCACACCCACACCGATCATGAACCATTCATTAGATGGCCATTAACCCTTACACATACTTCACTACCATCATAAAAACTCTTGTCGGCACCAAACAGCTCACCATCTACACCGTACACATGCAAAACCTTCCACAATCCTTCTCTGTCTACTTTGTTGTATGCTTTTTCCGGATCCATAAACACTTACGATTCTTCTCACAAGCCTTCTCTGCTATCTGTCTCACTGCAAATATTTGATCCACACATCCTCAGCCACTCCTTAAGCCACCCTGTTCATCACTCACTAGTACTTCTGATATCTGTCTTACTTTCTCTATAATAATTCTTCCTTATACCTTCCCTATCACACTCTGGAAACTTATGCCACAATAATTTTTACACTCACTTTGCTCACCTTTATTTTTGTAGAGGGGTACAATCACAGCCTTTTTCTACTCTGCTGGCCCAGTTTCACTCATCCATGCTTTTTTACATATCTCCAACAAGCATTTCATTGTGCTCTGTCCACTAGCCTTCATCATCTGTGCATACACCTCATCAACCCCAGCTGCTTTCCCATTTCTCAGCCACTTCACAGAGCTCATCATCTGTACGAGTGTGACATTTTCTGGCACAGCATTCCTTCTTTGCACACCCCCCCCCAAAACCAATCATTACAGCCACTCTGCTTTCTCTATTCCCATTCATCAGGCTTTCAAAGCATTCTTTCCATCTGGTCCTTACTTTATCCCCATGGTTTGATAATTTACCACTTATATTCTTCACATGTTCACATTTCTTTCTGTTGTTACTTCTACATTTCTGCACCTCCTTCCAAAATAACTTCCTGTTTTCAGAGTAGTTTGCATTCATTTTTCTTCCTAGATCATCATTTACCTCCATTTTCCTCATCAATAATCTCTCTACATTCTTCTTGCTCTTAGTGTATTCATTTCTTATTTCAGTTGAATCCCTGTCCTGTAACCACTCTAGCCACTTCTTCCTCTTTTCCTCCACTGCTCTCTTAACCTCTTCATCCCACTATGCCGTACCTTTCTTCTTTGTTGTTACTCTTGCCACACCACACACTGCTTTAGCATTCCTAACTAAGCACCCCCTGTATGCATTCCACAGGCTGTCCAGATCCATTTCATTCCAGTTCACTGATTTGTAACTCCTCCCCTACCTTGGTCTTGTATTCATCTGTCATTTCTTTGATCCTCAGCCTCTTAACTTTCAGTTTTTCTCCCTGACTGCCCCTCTCTCTCCTGGTCCACCTCACCCCTTTCAGCTTGATCTTGCAATACACAGTCACATGATCTGACAGACCTCCACATCGTCCTCTCATGGCCCTCGTATCAGTAACCATTTCCAGTATTGACCTCTGTACGAGCATGTAATCAATCAGGTTCCTTTCAACACGATCTCCGTGCACTCTATGCCATGTATATTTATGTGCATCTTTGTGTTTGAAATAGGAGTTACAAATGCACAACCTCCTTTCGTGAGACATGTACTTCAGTCACTTTCCATTATCATTTTCTCCTGGTACTCCATTACAGCCCTTTATGTCATCCTCAGGACCAGTGCCTACTCTTCCCTTCATATCACCCGTTACGATCACTGTATAGCTTCTGGGCATTTCTCCCACTGCTGCATCCAGTTCATCCCAAAACCTGTCTTTCTCTTACTCCTTTCATCACATGGTTCATCTGCTATGATCACAGTCACTTTAACCTTCTCAGACTTGAACTTGACATACATACACCTTGAGCTGACACATTTGTAGTGTCTCATTCCACTTTCCCCCACTTCATTCATCAACAAAGCAACTCCTTCCTTGCATCTTCCTCGCTGATTCATGCCTGATCTTACGCATTTCACACCCTTCCACTCCACTTCACACCCTTTCATCTTCGTTTCACCCAATGCCATCACGGCATGTCTCACACTCTTGAACACATTCACCACTTCCACCCTCTTGCTCTCCTCATTCACACCTCTCACATTCCACATGGCCATATGAATCTGCCTATTTGGTTGGGACCCTGGGCAGGTATTGGGCCCTCTGAGGCTCTCTGAAACATTTGCCATGATTAAGTGATTTTAGATAGGGTAATCGGGGGGACACTAAACCCAGCCAAAAACCTCGGTTATATGGTTACCACCCAGTGTAGTAAATGGTTTCCTGGGTACAGGAAACCATTTGGCTTGCCATTCAGTGTAGAGACCATGCGGCATTCCAGAGACATCCATCCATCCATCCATCTATCATCCAATCCTGTGTCACCCCACGAGGAACGTAGGAACCCGGGGCTAGGCGAGTTGGTCCTGGCATTTAAGGTGAAAGTGACCAGCCTCACTCATCCCTGAGTGGCAAAAGGGTAAAATTTTTATAGATAAATGTAGGCATGTGCTTCCAAGGGATTGGGTGTGCTAGGCTGGCTCTGTACCTTCTTTGCCCCTGCACAGTTGTTGACTTTATACATGGGTTTTATTCACCCCTGTATGGAGTAAAACTCTCATGTGTGGGGAGGCTCCCCATATACAGCTCTCAGTGGGGTGGAGTCAAGGGCCTTTCATCTCATTAACTCTCCTCTGTCTCTTCTCTGCACTGTTGCATCTTTGTCTCTTTTCTATCGCTGCTTCAATGGTCACTGCTCCTCTGAACTGTCTACTTGCATCCCTCCACCTCTATGACGGGCGCGTAGCACCCGTCTAGCAACAAACTCTCATCCCTTTTCTGTCCAACTCTCTAATGCAAGAGTTAATTGTTACTCCCAGTCTTTCATTTATGCAACAGGTCAACTCTGGAACTGTCTCTTCCTGTCTGTATTTCCTACTTCCTGTGATCTCCAGTCTTGCAAATGCAGTGTGTCCAGGCATCTCCAAATGATCAGATCTTGAATTTTGGCTCTCGTGTTGTTTTTGTTTTTGTTTTCTTGGAGGGAACAGATTGTAGGCTCCTAGGCTTCTAGCCTGTGGTTCCTTCTTCCTAGCATTAAAAAAAAAAAAAAAAAACGATATGCATGCCTTTGACAATCATCAGAAATCGATTTTGTCAGATTCCCAAGCAAAGATCCGCATAAGTTTCTTAGGAAGTAGTGAAGATGCATTCCAGCCCCCACCCAAATAAGTAAACAACCAACAGCAGACATAAAATGAAACCAATAATGTTTATACCATGTTCAGTGAATGCCTAAAGCAGTGGTTCCCATATTTTTTGGGCTGCTGGCCTCCCTATCTCCCAGGCCACATCCCTAGCACCCCCCCCTCAAACACACATTTATGAACACACACCTCTTTTTTGGTGTTAGGTATACTGCAAATTCAAAACAACTAATCTAACTCTGTAAACACACGTATTTATTTCACAAATAAAACTTAACCTAGTAAACCAATTTATTTAGCTGTTTTAACAATATGAAAGGGTAAATTTACATCTCACCTGTAACTACATTGTCTTCACAGTTTTAATGGGATAGATGTGCTTGGTGCAAGGATATCACCTTCTCAGCATTGGGCTGGAAGTCAGTGAAAAGAAGTCTTAGATCCCCGCGTTCAGTAATTTTCAATCTGTTTCTTTGCTTGGAAAGAGGCTGGGCGACTGCACTGCAGCCCCGCTTTGCTAAATATGATGCTGGGAAGGCAATATAATACATCTTGACTTTGTTCCACAGTGCAGGGTAATGGTCAGAAATGTTTTTTTATAGCCAAAAATCTTGATATGATTTTTTTAACTTTGGCCCCAGTTCAGTGTCATTTTGGAGTGAAACCAGCTCTTCCTCCATCATTCATATTTCCTCATTGCTGATGTCTAGGAATGGATTGATCACCCAGTTCAGTATTTTAATCAAAAAAAGATCCTGAAATCTGTAAGACATATCTTTATGCAGCTCATCCAGGTGTGCACAATACACTTGAAGGTCATCATCTGGTGTGCTCTTCTCCTTCTCCAATTCAGAGAGGCTCGGAAACTGGAAGAGTTCACGACGGGCTGCATTACATTTCAATAACTGTAACTTGGACAGAAATGTGGAGAGGGCTGATTTGACTTTGATAAGATTAACCTTATCTTCTTGCAGTTACAAATTAACTTCGTTGAACTTTGTGAATACATCTGACAAGTAAGCATTGTCATGCTTGATGTTTCTTAGTTCATCACAGAGAACAGAATTGGGGTCTTGGAAGAATTCAACAACTGTTTCAAAAAGAGAATAGAAACATCTCAGGCAGTTTCTCTTTGACAGCCATCCAACTTCCGTGTGCAACAAGAAACATTCAAAATCTTCTTCATTCTCAGTTCAGAGCTGTTGAAACAGTTGGGAATGAGAGCTGTGCCTTGATTTTATTTACTGCTGTGATAACAGTGCTCAGTGATTTGTGAAGTTGACCACTTGGGTTTTTTGCAACCAGTTGTTGCCTATGGATTACATGGTGCACCGCAAACACATCAGGTACAGCTTTTTTCAAGAAACTGACGGAGCCACGCTGATGACCTATCATCGATGGTGCCCCATCTGTTGCACAGACAAGAATGTTGGTAAGCGGGGTGTCTTTCTTTTTAAAATAATTCTCAACAACGCAAAATAGTGACTCCCTTTTTGTGTCAGTTTCTAGTTATTCTGCAAATAACAGCTCTTGAACCAAACTTTCATCTTTGATGAAATGAACATAAGCAAGAAGCAAAGATTCATTGCCTGGCAGAGTGGACTTACCTAGCTGTAAGTTAATTTCTGTTATCTTAAGCATGTTGCACAATGTGTCCTCAGTGTTTTCAGCCATTTCATCCACTCTTCTTTGAACAGTCATCACTAAGAGGAATGGCTTTAATAATTTGTTCAGGTGACTTGTGTAAAACTGTGTGCAGAACCTCTCTTACTTCTGGCAGAATAAGCTCTTCTCCAGTTGAATGAGACTTACCAGATCTAGCAATCAGCAATGAGATGTTGTATGATGCACGCAAACTATCACTCAATTGTTGTGAAGTGCTAGCAAACATATTTCCAAATGGTTTCCTGTTTCTGAAAGTTTTCTCAAAGTGACTGAAAATTTGCTATGTTTTTGTCTGCTTTATGAGAGTGTATTTTCGTCAAATGTTCAAGAAGCCTGGAAGGTTTCATGGCTTCGTTTGAAAGGACTCTCTTACACAGCAGGCACATTGGTTGCTGTTGGTTATTTGGTGCTGATAAAATCCATATTTCAGATATTCCACACTATATTGCCTACTCTTCTTTTTTGTTTGCTGTGCTGTGGCCATATTTTATTCTGGAACAAAAAATGTAAGTTCTTTGTAAAATTCATGCCAATCACAACATAATGCAGCAGAAAAAACATAAGGAAATATAATAGTAATGCAGTTACTAGGAAAAGTACAAGACACAATAATACAGGTATGAATGTTAACCTAAAAAATCAAATACTTAAGAACTACCTAACATTAGAAGTTACAGTTAAGGCCGGATCTAACGAATATGGATCTGCCCTGCAGATTTCGATTCGGACAACATGCGGACCACATTAATGACATCACAGTACGGCCTTTCGGACTGAACAGAAGGAGTTGAACTGGGTGGTAAACAGAAGTAAACATGGACCACTGCTTAATAATACTAATGATTTTACTTCTTAGCTATTGTTATGCCAAGTGAAGCTAGGATATTTTTAATAATACATTCATTGTTGTACTGAGAGAGAGAAATACTCGTAGAAGTGTAAACATTGCCTCTTCCAACTTTCAGTTCGAAAATTGAAAGAGGCCATGTTTACATTCTACAAAACATTTCTAGCAAATAAAAACTAATATAAAATGCATGCAAACCACAACAAAATAT
The DNA here is from genome assembly GCA_018397915.1 of Birgus latro. Classification (NCBI taxonomy): domain Eukaryota; kingdom Metazoa; phylum Arthropoda; class Malacostraca; order Decapoda; family Coenobitidae; genus Birgus; species Birgus latro. The sequence continues at coordinate 10,024 of JAGKTI010000145.1, forward strand.
ATCAGAAAAACATAAGATGTTGTGGTGGTTCTGCATTATTATCAAAGTGAGTGTTGCAACTGACAATGAAAATAGTCCAAATCACAGCTTTAGCACAGCAACACTTCCACATCCTTTGGTGTCCCTCCAATACCACTCAGTCACATCTTTATTATATTATAAAATAATGTACATTACAAGACTAAAGATAACTTGCTGTGCTTACAAACCTAGAGCCTTGGCCTTTGCAGATATCTGCTGTGTGATCTGGCCTGCGTATGGTACGTGTTCTGTCCAGACCACGTCACCAAGATATAAATAAACAAATGTTCGGATTTTTAGCTCCGACTTTGGACCACAAAATAAAATAAAACCATGCTTTTGTGTATAACTCTTATGTTAATTTTATTCTTTGTAAAGCATACGTGTTCCTTAAGTGTTTGTGACTTACTTTTTGTCATATAGATTTTGTAAAAAATAAAAAAAATAAAAAATGATTACTTGGTTCTGATGCCCCCTTGCCATCCCCATACCACCCCCTTTTACCTTACCGCCCCCCCTGGATCTTTCCAGTACCCCCAGGGGGCGGTACTCCCCGCTTTGGGAACCACTGGGCTGAAGGATATATTTATTCTAAAAATGCCATGCTTTTGTGTTCATACAGTAACCAGTTTATGCAGTCTTTTGTTAAACCCAGGGTACCATACAAACCAGTCCTGTTTAGGAAGGGATATGTTTTTCCATTATAAGACCTCACATTAACAAACCATCTCTCTTCTCTCCTCCCCTCTGCTTTTCACCCACTATTCCTCTTCCTTTTTTCTGCTTTCCTCTTTTCATTCCTCCTGCTGTTACTTCTGTACCTCTCTCATTCTTTCTTGAGTCGCATCCAAAGGTTATAAAAGAAATCAGTAAACGAAAATTCATTAAAAGAGGAAGTACACAAGAAATTTGCATCCCTCACCTTCTTATCACTTGCGAGGCAGTGTTTATGCAAGCCCATAAGGCTATTTAGATCTCTGTTCAGCTGTCATAAGGTTTACCCTAGTCTTCTCTCTCTCTCGTGTGTGTGTGTGTGTGTGTGTGCACATGCACGTGCATTTGTGTTCTTATCTAATTGTATCTTTACAGGAATGAGTCAAGTTTGTACTGTCCTATGTATTAAACTATTTTTATCCTTAAATTTATGAACTGTTTTGGCACACAATATTTCATTTGGCAGCACATTCCACTGATCAGTTGTCCTATTTGGGAACTGAATTTCTGTACGTCTTCATCGCCTGTCTTTTTATGCAGTTTTTTTGTAGTGTCCTCTTGCTGATGCTTCACCATAGGATATATATTCATTTTTGTCTATTTTCTCCTTCCTGATATGCATTTATATAGCATAATCATGTCTTCTCTTTTCCTTCTCTCCTATAGTGTTAGTAGATTCAGTTTTTCTAGTCTTTCTTCATAGCTTAGATCCCTTAAGCTTGGTACCCATCTTGTAGCTACCCTGTGTACTTTTTCAATCTTATCTATTTTTTTTGATTTGAGGACTCCAGACTACTGATGCATACCCCATAGTTGGTCTGATGAATGATGTTGTTATCTTTCTCAGTATGTCTTTATTTATATATGTGAATGCTGTTCTCTTACTAGCAAGCAATGTATTCATGTTACGTACCTTCTCAGTGATGTGGTCAGCCGGAGATAGTCTGTTATTGATAATCACTCCTAGGTCCTTCTCCCTTTCTGATATGTGTAGGGTTGATCTCTTTGACTTATAATCCCAATCTGGTCTTTTCTCACTCTTACCAAACTTAACCCTTTGGGATTCCGATGACGTTTTTGATCGTCCTTTCAAATCCAACCTCAGAGATGCTGATGACACTTTTAATTGTCATTTTATGAAACTTGTGTAAAATAGTCATCATAAATTGCGTTTACGCGTCTTAACAAACAGACTCAAACTTGATGTCACAGAAAGGTTGCTCTGTGCCTGGCGGGTACTACACAGCTGGTCTGATTCATGGCTTTGTTTCTTTTTCACTTTATTCTTGATAAATATTTTTTTAAAGCAAGGTATAAAATTTTTGGTTTTTGCCTAACTTCAACTCATCATTTTGACTTTTTATTTTCTTTGTTTTCCTTTTATGAACATACTGCGATAAAGTACAACTATTCAGCTTCAAAATGACACTACAACCAGCATCCTATCTTAAAAATTGTATTTACACTGACCAATCAAAGAAAAAGATTGTGAAGTGAATATTTGGTCGAGACTACAATATAATTGTTTATCTACAGTAAAAGTCCATTAATCCGAATGGCAGTAGACTGAGAATCATTTGGATTATCAGATTTTTCTGATTTTTGGGTGGGACCCCTAAGACCCATAATTACATGTTTAAATTGAAATTTTTACCAAATGAATCACATTTCATTCATTCATAATACAATATGACACATATTAACATTATGTATTACACAAATTTTTTACTTAATAGTGTATTACAGACAACAAGAACTGTAATTGGTAAATTAAGAGATGTTATGGGTTGTTTAACTCACCAGTAATGCGTAGTGTTGTTAACAGCAGTTTTAGGTGGGTAAATCCAACTAGAGAGAGTAAGTCCAGGGTTAATAATTATATGCATGTATTGTAAAAGTGCAAAAACTTAATACTAATGGCTTTCAAAAACTTTCACACTGCATTTTTTTTGAGTGCCAAAAGTGACTCGTGACGAAATATGGATGATCCTGGGCGGCCATTATTCACATGTTGTTTAGGACAAGTTCTTGCTTGAGTTTTAATGAGGACTTTCAAGACAGTGGCAATCCATGGTGATTAAAATTTTTATGGGGAGTATTATGGGGCAAAACTAATTGGTCAGGTTAGGTTAGGTTAGAATGCAGTAGCTATGCACTGATGCATCCAGTCGGTGAGGTCGTATGTAAACACACTGTCTTCGGTGTCTTAAGGCAGACATATTTGTAATAATCTATCTTTAAATATATTTTTAACGAAAAATATGAGGCTCCTAGAACCTAACCCCTTATTTAACATGTAAATATATGTCACGTTTTAGCGCAAATTTGATTTGGTGCCCAGTTTGAATTTTTAAATTTTGATTTGTTTTACTTTTGGAGTTTTTGTCAGCCTTCTTCAAAAATTCGGATAATTAGGATTTTCGGATTATCAGTTCGGATTAATGGACTTTTACTGTATTTCCTTTTGCTTTACCGTGCAATAAAATGCAAAAATTACCATAGTCTATATATCATTGTAAAGGTAATTTATTGTAGTTTTGTATAGTTTAAATCAGATTTTCATCTCTTTATTAGTTTTTTTTTTCCTGAATATTTTTCTACGGCAAAGTATAAAATTTTTGCTTTTCGCCTTATTTCAACTCATCATTTTGACATTTTATTTTCTTTGTTCTCCATTTTTTAACATATTACGATAAAGTACAACTATTCAGCTTTAAAATGACACCAAAACCAGCATCCTATCATGAACAGTGTATTTACACAGAGCGATCAAAGAAAAATATCGCGCTGCGAGGGTGTGAGTCAGCGTGAGAGTGGTTGACTCTAACACAGACATAATCTGAATGGTCCAGAAACCTGATAGGGTTAATTACATGACAATTGTCCACATTATATTCCATTTGCCATTTATTGCTCCTTTCATGAGGTTTATTTAATTCTTGTTGTAGCTCTGCAAGAATCTGTTAGTAATTTTCCTTTGTATTTTTGCATCATCCGCAAACATATTTAGTTAGCCTCCATTTCCAGTGTTACAGTCTATGTCATTTATATATACAGTATTTATGTATACTAAAAACATAATTGGTGCCAGCACTGAGCCCAGTGGAATTCCACTAGTCACTTCACTCCATGATGAGTAATTTCCCCCTAATACTGTTCTTATTTCCCTTTGTCTGAGAAAATCCTGCATCCAGCAGTACAGATTGCCTTGGATACCACCTTGATGGTACAGTTTCCATAAAAGTCTTTGGTTCGGTACTCTGTCAAATGCTTCCTTGAAATCTAAATAGATACTGTCCACCAATCCATCTCTTTTCTGTAATGTTTCTGTAACTCCATCATAGTAGCTTAAGATATTAGTAACACATGATTTTCCCTTTCTAAAACTAATCTACCTTTCTGTTATCATACTGTGCTCTTCTAGATGGTTTACCCAAACTCTTCTTATCATCGTTTCTAGTATCTTACAACTTTGATGAATGTATATTAGTTAGTAGTTGAGTAGATTCAGTCTATTCCCTTTCTTGAATAGGGGAACAATGTTTGCTTTCTTTCAAATATCAGGTAGTTTACTTTGACCCAAGGATTCCTTGAATATTAAATACAATGGTCTGCTTAACTTTTCTGCACATTCATGTAGCACCCAACCTGAAATTTCGTCCAGACCATTTGCTTTTCCTTTGTCTGATATCCTTAACTCTTTCTGTACTTCTTTTTTTTTTATATTTGTATATCAAATGGTGAATGAATGGTAATGGATGGAATATCTCAAATTTGTTGTATGCTGATGATGCAGTACTGCTTGCAAGTACCAGGCAAGAACTTGGTAGGCTATTGCAGAGTTTTGCTGATGTCTGTGAGTGCCGTGCCTTGAGAATAAATGTAGAAAAGAATAAAGTGATGGTTTTTGAGAGAGAAGGTGACTCCCAGTGTGATGTTACAGTGAATGGAGAGAGACTGGAATTGCTGAGAGTGTTCAAATATCTGGGTACAGTGATAGAAAAGAGAGGAAAATGTGCAGAAGAAGTGGAAAGTAGAATGACGCAAGGAAGAAAAGTAGCTGTGCAATGAAGGCCTTGATAAGAAACAGAGGCTTGAGTGTTGCAGCTGCACGAGGCTTACTTGAAGGAGTGTTAGTGCCAACTTTAACATATGGATGTGAGACCATGGTGTGGCATGAAAATGAAAAGTCAAGAGTAAGAGCAATGGAGATGGGACTACTGAGGAATGTATGTGGAGTACAGAGGGTGGATAGGATACAAAATAATGTGATTCGTGAAAGATGTGGAGTGAGGAAGTCGGTGTACACCAGAATCAAAGAGATTGTACTGAGATGGTATGGTCATGTGGAGAGAATAGATAACAATAGAGTGGTGAAAAAGATATATCCGAGCGAATTTGAAGGAAGAAGGAGGCGAGGTAGACCAAGGAGAAGGTGGAGGGATATGGTGGATGAATGTGTGTGGAAGAGAGGTTTGGAAGTCAGTGAGGCTAGGGAACTGACAAGAGAACAAGCTGCTGGATGAATGTTGTGAGGAGAAGTGCATGATCAGGGATTTGGCACCCCTATTTAACATGGCAGTGTCTGGATTGACTCAGTCGAATACTTTTGTGTGAAGCTACAGATCGTGGCGAATGTTTTTACCATATCCGGGGGCTTGAATGATGAGTTAATGGAAGCGTGGGCCATTGGATTGGGCAAATTTGGACTTTCTGGACATTGCTACTCCTCACCCTGCCCTAGGGTGGGAAAAGAGGTCCAGATGATGATGATGATGATGATGTATATCTGGTAATACGTGTGGGCATGCATGTCCCATATAATCTCTTTCAAATTATTTTCTTTTGTAAAAACTGATTGGAAATTTTTATTTAGTGCTTCACAAATATCTTTCTCTTGTGTATAGATGATCCCCTCATCCTTAATGGAACTGTATTTTATCTGTAACTTTGGTGTTGCTTCGGATGTAGCTGTAAAATAGCATAGGTTGATCACTACTTTTATTTATAATGTCTTCCTGAAACTGTCTTTGAGCCTCCCTCCTTATGTTTGTATAATCCTTTCTTGCCTGTTTTTAGTTGTTATATACCCTCTCACTGTTGTGCCTTCTGTATCTGTTCTGCAGCAAGACTCTTTTTTTCTTTTGATTTTTTACATCACATTTGCCGAATGGACAGTGATACATTATATTGTCAATATCATTTTCATGCTGAGTAAATGTAAGAGTTAGTACTGATGGATCATCAGGTCCTCTTTTTCCGGTGTTTTCCTTTATATGTTGTGTTCGGAAAAACTCCTGCACAAGATCCAGGAGCTTTTGATCCCAACACTTTTCATTGCTTCTTACATCTGTAGTATTCCAATTTATATTTCTATTGAAATATCCAGTTAATATAATTCTTCCATATTTCTCTTCCATTTTATGTAGTAATGTTCTTAAACTCTGAATTGTACTTACTGCCTGGTTTTCATACTCGCCTCTTTCCCAAGTGTTTGTTTTGGGTGGCATGTATAAATTTCCCTTCAGATGTGTTCCAGTGTAATCAGTTCTACTTGTGAAGGTATATCTAGTTTTATTTCTTTGACTTGTAGATTTTTCTTTGTTAAGATTATAATTGCTCCTCCCTATCTTAAATTTCTGTTGCTTCTCCATATCTTGTATTCCTCTAAGTGTAGGGTATCATTTGATATATTTGGGATTAGTGTATTTTTGTTTCAGTTAGGCAAATAATATGTGGTTCCTTTTCTTTGGTATAGTCTTTCAACTCTGATAATTTAGACACCATTCCATCTACATTTGAGTACATCAACTTAATCATCTTGTTTACATACTTGCCATAACTTGAGTCTACTACCTTCCACCTTTTTATTCCCTGTTGGTTATGTAACACTTTCTTACCTGCAGTCCTATTACAGTACAGTGAAAGCTCGATTATCTAGGCTCGGATTATCCAGCCTTCGGTATATCCGGGCTGTGACTGAATGGTTCAGTGGTACAGTAATACGTAGAATTATTTGTACGATAGCTCCGGTTGCTAGCGAGCGTGGCACGGGTAAACGAGTGTGAGTCTTCCCCCCACCCACACCTTCTGCTCACAACTCGATCACATGGATGGCAAGGTGGAGTTTTGTTAGGCAACTGATAGCCTAACCTAGCCTAACCTTGCTTAACTACCTAATAATTTAACATATCCTAACCTGGGCTCTAGTTGGAGAATTGGGAAACGAAATCCACTTCTTATTATGTTGAATAAGTTTCTTCCATTATGCCAGAAACAGTCGTAGGTACGGCCTGAAGAACGTGATGATAAAGGAGGAAATCTTTCAGCAAGAGAAGGTCATTATTACCAAATTCAAAGTAGAATAATACAAAAAACAAACTAGAGGAATATGAATTGAACTAGTAAAGTCTTTAGGCTGTATGCTTAGACGAAAATTTATGGGTTTCACAATTTTAGGGGACGAAATGGAACAGAAATGTTTGCTAATCAGAAAAAAATTACTCTACCATCTCACGTGTTCTCTTAAGCTAGCATTCAGTTTCACATTCTTCATTAGATATTGCGCTTCCCATTTCAGACTGGCAGAGCATATAGTTATTTCTGTCTCTTTCAGTTAAGTGTACATTATGTTCATTCTTTTCTTCGTTCTTAAGTGTGTGTGTGAATGAGAGAGTATTGATGCAAACAATAATGTATTCCATTAACCCCTTCATAGTTGTTGGCCTTGAACAATGCTTTACTGTACCGGTGTCAGTGACGGTGAGTTAAAAGCTATAAAAAAAAACTGAGAGCAATTATGGGAAGCGATCGAAGGTAACTGATATGTTTACACGACCCTACTCTACTGTCGCAAGCAGCTAGGCGGTCACTTCCTCTCAGATGTCTTCGCCTATATGTTTAAATGCTAATGTAACATGTCCCTTAATTTTGATTAAGTTTCTTCCATTATGCCGAAAACAAGAGTAGGTAAGGCTTAAGGAACATTGTGATAATAAGAGAGGAATTCTTGCTGCGAGATAAAGGTAATTTACCACCCTCAAAATAGGCAGAAAAATACAGAAAACAAACTAGAGGAATATAAATTGACTTGGAAAGGTCATTAGGCTGTATGCTTACACGAAAATTTATAGGTTTCACAATTTTAGGGGATGAAATGAAGAAAAAATGTTTACTAGTCAGAAGGAAAAAAAAAAACTTTCGTCTTACGTCTTCTCATAAGTTCGCATCCCACATTTTTTGTTCAGTGTCGCTGTTCCCAACACATTTCGGACCGACAGAGCATACAGTTATTTCTGCTCCTTGCAGCTGAGTGTACATTTACTGCTCATTCTTCGTTCGTTGTTATGTGTATGTTTGAGACAGTATTGATACAAATAATTATGTATTTCCATTAACCCCTTCATAGCTGCCATCCTTGAACAATGCATTACTGTACCGGTGTCAGTGACGTTGAGTTAGGGAGCTATAAAATCTACGAACAATTATGGGAAGGGAACGAAGGTCGCTGGTATGGTTATACAAACCTGCTGTACCATCCCAATAGCCAGATGTTTTCATCAATATGTTTTAATGCTAATGTAACATGTGCCCTAATTTTATTCTTACACAATTCATAGCAAATCAGAAGATGGGTTTAGGGACAAAAAAAAATTAAAAGTGCACCAGACGAGTCTTACCATATCTGTAAGAAAAAGAAACTGATTTTAGAACTTAGAAAAAATGGTTCCAAGGCCTGCCATGGGAGCACGCAAATTTCTGAACTCACTGCCATTGAGGGGGCTAAACATATGCTTTACTGTAAGCAGTAAAAGCACCTTACCAAATCAGTTCATCCTGATATTCTATTATGTTTTTCTAATTGTTTCTGGGTTGGCAAATAAACATTTCTTGTTAAATCTGTTTCCCCGGTGTTTTTAGCTGTTCTGCTGGTGTGCAACTCTTGTTGTTAGTTAACGTAATGGCGGAAGGTACTGTTCTGATCTCATTGTTTAACCTAACCTGGCCTAACTTAGCTTAACTGCACTTAATAATTTAACCTAACTTAATCTCCAGTTTGGAAGTTGGGAAACAAAATCCACACTTGAATATGTTGAGTTTCTTCCGTTGTGCTGGAAACAATCGTAGGTACAGTCGCATTCATGAGTCCCGATACACAGGTGTTTTTTTTGTCTATTGCAGTGCTCATTGCTTTTGGAATATGGAACTTTTGTGCTTACTGCCTGATACACTGAACATAATTTGGTTGGTTAGCAAGTGAAATAGTTCAACATCCTACCAACGGTGGACACAACAGCAGACAAGACAACTACATGTGTATCAGGACTCACGAACGTGACTGTACAGCTTCAGGAACGTGACGATAATAACAGAGAGGATATTTTTCAGCAAGATAAAGAAATTTACCAAACTGAAACTAGAAAAATACAGAAATAAGCAGGATGCATATGCAAAGATTTGGTAAGGTCTTTCTGCTACGTTAAGTGTACATTTACCGGTAAATAAATCAGTCTAATAGTACTTGTTTTTTGTTTCCGCTGGATTAATCGTGATTTCGGACTATTCAGTCACCCCTTCACACCATATAGCCCGGATAATCGGTCTATTTCTGTACTTTGTAATAAAATGTTTTCTTCTTTTTCTCTGATATTCCCTTGTTCTTTGTTTTTGCCTCCTCCTTCTTATCTCTTAGTACTCCCACCTCCTCTTTAGTTAGGCATCTGTTTATCCATTCTTTTTTAAATTCCTCTTTTTCTATGAGTTTGTTTGCATTTTTTAGTATCTCCTCCACAGTGTTCACACTGGAAGGTTACTTTTAGGGGCCTTGACTTATTTCTCTCATATTTCCCTAGCCTTTTGTGTTCCTCTATGTCTTTATGACAGATTTCCTCTGATACTTCGTTTAATATGCTCATTATATTTGCCATCTCCTTTTTGTCTCTCAAAATTTTATTTTTTTGTTTCTTATTCATCTGTACCAGTGATTACTATAGATTTGTTGATATCTGCTGAATCTTTGGCTGTTTTTTTTTTTTTTTTAATTCTTTCACTTCCTGTCTAATGCTTTTTTCTTCAACTCTTGTTTCTAAGTCTTTCTTTACATTCTCCATTTTGGCATACTTAGTTTCCACATCATCTTTGTAACTCTGCATCACTTCATTCATCTGGGTTATCTTCTCTTCAGTATCACTGCTTTGGTCTATCAGACTTCTTCCTTGCTTGATCGTTTCTGTTTCATTTCTGAACTTCTCCATAATACTCTCATGGTTGACAACTGTACTTGCCAGTTCACTAATCTTCCTTCTAAGTGAACCCAGTTCAACTGACAGCTCATCTATTGTTGTGTCTTTTTTGTTTAATTCCTTTACTAATTTTTCATTTTCTTCCTTTAGTATATGTAGTTGCTTCTTAATTTCATCCATTTCACTCTGAAATGCCTTTTCCAATTTGTTCACCCTCTCTACTAGTTTCTTATATGTTTCCATTTCAACCAGTTCCTGGTAGAAATCATCATCCTGTTTTCTACCTTTATCCCTTTTCTTAACGCCTTCCATATTCCATCCATCCATCGTCCAATCCTATGTCGCCCCGAGAAGCGTAGGAGCCCGGTACTAGGTAAGTTGGTCCTGACTTTTAACCCTTTCGCGCACGGCACCGCGATGTGCATTTCATGTGATGGGTTGTGCCCACACACATGGCCTCAAGTCGCATGAAAAAGTGAAAAAAATTAACAAAAAATAAAGTTTTTGGCCGATTTGCGTGAAATTTTGGTGCGTTCTAGCGGCCACGCGTCTCTCCTGAGGCAAGACATTGGCTACACTGTCGGGGGTGTAGGGGAGGTGTCCAGGACTAGGCAAAGCAGTACCTGACCGGCAGCCAAGCCGTGAGGTTGCGTGAGTGTGTGTCCCCTTAAATCCTAATAATTCTTCCCCCTCCCACCCGAGGCAAAGCCCCTGTTAGACTCAGTGTTATAATAGATTATTTATGAGCATATTTTGATGTGATTATGTTGGTGGAACATAGATATATAACTAGAGAAGCACTGGTGTTCGTTATCAGCCGTTAGGCCTACCAGCGATAAAGGGTTCATTGTGGCGGGGTTCTACCACTCCCGCCTCCCCAAGCCTCCCCAGGGACGAGCGCTGTGAGTAAATATACATATGAAAAAGTGAAGCTTTGACTGTATGTTTGTGTGAAATATATATAGTGGCTTGCTTACTGGAAAAATAGACGTAAGAGCCTTTACATACGGTAATAGTCATTGACTTGAAAGGAGCAAGTGTTATCTGTTATGCCATAGTCGGGAAGGGAGTATTAGAGGTGGTTTTTAGGAATGGAATTTGTTACTTTTGTTATAAATGCATATGAACTGGTGTGAAAATAC
>JAGKTI010000145.1:26108-37115 GCA_018397915.1 Birgus latro
AGCACACACACCCAGTGAGGTTAGTGAACAGGTAGATACTGTACGTTGCTTTGTTGTTGATGAAATGAGATTTCTATGAAAACTGAGTTATATCGGCCACGAGTGTTTGGGGAGATATTGCTGGGGTGTATATCATGTGTAGGGTTAACCTTTGGGGAAGAGGGGCAGACAAAAAATTATATATACAAATATATATACATATATGTGGCACACACCCATGGACGCCTGTGGACAGGTATGACACTGTCCTAAGACATTGAAAAGTTTTCAGTTATGTGAAGTGTTTCTAAATGGTGCAGCATTTGGTCATATGAACAAATATCACATCAATTGCATAGTGCTAATCTCAGTGGAAGGTGTTGCATGACAGTGAATAATATCTCTTGCTTTTCAGCAAAGAACTATCTTCCATAGACATTTTTCTTGTGTTAGTGCCAGCCAAAATGGAAAGGAAGGGCCTATCGTCAAAGGAGTGGCATAAGGTTTTGTTTGAGGAGACGACGAGTGAGGAGGAGGAGGATGTGCCAAGCGACGTTTTGGTGGAGGAGGAGGACATTGAATCTGTCCAGCGCCACCCCCGTCTGGAGGTTTTGGCCAAAATTCAAAGACCACGGGAGCGGACACCACCACCAGTGCCGTCACCCTCAGCAGAGCCATTTCCCTCTTTCAGACCTCCTGGTCCAGCTGCTGTCATAGTCCTCCTCAAGCAGCCGCCACTTCCTCCTTGGCTAAGTCCACGTCACCAATTGCGGGTCCCAGCTACGTCATGCTGGCTCCAGCGCTGCAGGATGCGAATGTGACCTCCTCCCCTGCCCGGTCAACACGGACGCTGTCACCAACAGCCTCCATTCCACCCGACGTCCTGCGGCAGGAGCATCCATCATCATCATCATCATCCTCGCCAGAACCGTCACCTCCTCGACGAGGCTGCTGTGGTCCACAGCCCGGCTACAGGAGGCAGCCCAGGGGTTCCCGAGGAGGCCGAAGGTTGTCACTTGGCCGACCCACTGCCACCCCTGCAGGAGGTGTTGCCACAGAGGATCTAGGGTGGAGCAGTGACCCATTTACACCTCGTAATGGGCCCTTCACAGGATCCCCAGGAATGAAGGTGGATCAGCCAACAACTCCCTTACAGTTCTTCCAACTGTTTTTCACCAGGGAGTTGTTGACGTATTTGGCCCACGAGACCAATAACTACGCATCATTCCTGGGTACTGTGTTGGATGCATGGATCCTATGTAATGAAGAGGAGATAGCCAAGTTCCTGGGGCTGTACTTCTTCATGGGGGTGATGAATTTGCCCACCATCCGTCACTACTGGAAGACATCCAGGCTCCATGATCACCCCCCGTACCGGCGAGTGATGAGTGGGAGACGCTTCCGGGCCATCCTCAGCCACTTCCATGCATTCAACTCACTCGCCATACCCCAGGACAACTAAGACCGGCTTATCAGAGTCCGCACGGTAATGAATTACCTCCTTCAGCAGTTCCAAGACGTTTATGTACCCATGGAAAACCTCAGCCTGGATGAGGGCTCACTGGCGTGGAAGGGGCGTCTCAGCTTCTGCATATACAACCCCATGAAGCCCTCGAAGTACGCCATCAAGTTATATATCCTGGCTGAGGCTTCCTCGGGTTACATTTGGAATTTTGAAGTTTACACAGGGCAGAAGAAGAGCCTGGAGAACACCGTCTGTGGCCTCGTTGAACCACTGAAGGACCAGGGATGCAAAGTTTACATGGACAACTATTATAACTCTGTATCCCTGTGCAAACGCCTCTTCAGTGCAAGGACATACGTGTGTGGGACCCTACGCCTGCCAAGGGGAGCACCCAAGCAGCTGCAGGCCATCGCCAAGACCAAGAACTTGCCAGAGGGGGGCATGACAGCGATGCATAAGGATAATGTGATGGTGTTGCTGTGGAAGGACAAGCGCATCGTCAACATGGTGTCGACCTTCCACAGCACAGCCACCGTCATAAAGCAGGTTCGAGGAAAGGCCAGGGGTCCTGACGGCCGTATGACCTATGTCCAGAGGACTGTGGACAGGCCCGTCATGGTGGATGACTGCAATAGGTACATGGGTGGGGTGGACCACTTCGACCAGATGGTCCAATACTACCCCATCCAGTGGCGAACCGTTAAGTGGACCAAGAAAATAACATTCCACTTCATTCAGATGGCCATCTTTAACGCGTTCGCCCTGTACAAGAAGTGCTTGCGAGGGCCAGTCACTCTGCTGGACTTTATCGAGGACATCATTGAGAAGCTGGTCTTCTTCGACGAAGCCGAGTGGCCTTCGTCGGGGCACATCATCCACCATGCCCCTGACCTTCCAGCCCAACGGCCAGTACTTCGTCAACCTGTTGCGGCATCACCAGCGCCAGCACAGGTGCCAGCACAAGCAGCACCAGCACAGGTGTCAGCACAAGCAGCGCCAGCACAGGTGCCAACAGCACCAGCTTCAGGAGATGAGCCAACACCACCAGCTCCAGGAGAGGAGCCTACATCGCCATCTCCTGTACGACCAGCAGAGGCACCCAGACCACCATCTCCAGCTGTTCCTGGTCCGTCGGGAGAACCTGGTGTCGCTGTCATGCCAGAACCTGCAGCTGCACCTCCAGGAAGGCTGGACCAGGAAAGACCAGGGGGATCTCCAGCCAAGCGTCGAAGGTTCATCAGCAACATCCTGTGGCTGGATCGGACACAGGGCCATCAAAGGGAGAGGATCCCAGACCGGAGGAGGCTCCGGTGCATCCTGTGTTCCCTGGCGAAGAAAAGGAGGGACACAAGTCACATGTGTCGTGTATGTGATGTGGCGCTTTGCGTGGGAGATTGCTTTGAATGGTACCATACCGAGCGAAGCATTCCCTAGTGTAGTGTACACACACACACACACACACACACACACACACACACACACACACACACACGGTCGGGTCGCTGAGAGAGGAGCTGCTTCTGGATCGAGGGGAAATAATCGCTGAATCAGCGGCGAAAAGAAGACCAACCTATTGTGATTATGTGGTTGAGAGCGTGAGTGGTGGTCCTGACGGATATTAGTTGAAAAAAACACAGGTTTCAGCCAATACATGATATAACGAAAAAAAAAAGTCTCCATATGTTTGAATCATGACGGAGAGAGACGGAAGATTGTTTACAACTGGCGAGGGGGAATTTGAGGGCTTCACCGATGTTGATGTAAATAACGGAAGCTATAAGCTGAACCAAACAAGAATAGCAGGAGTAGAGAAAACGGCGGAGAGGAATGTCCAGAACAATTAGAGCAAGAGAGAGAGATGAAAGTCCTACAGAATAAACTGGAAAAAGTTTGCACACGTAGTGATGAACAAGAAAAAGAGGTCACAGAATTGAAGGTGAGTAATGAATCTGCATCAAATGAAATAAAACAGCTCAAGAGGGAGAATAAGAGGTTGGAAGAAGAAAGGGACAGAATGAAAAGTAAACTAGATGAGTACGAATCAAAACCGAGGATCCATGATGAGCATATTAAGGAAATCAAGGAGCAACATAAGGGGTGGAAGAAAATACAGGAGGAAGGAAATGTAAATTTGAAGGAGATCATAGAACAACAAAGCAAGGAAAAAGTGGAGAAGGAAGTGGTTAGGTTACTAAGAAGTAGAGAATCTTTGGTCAGGGATGTATCAGACAAGAAAAAATGTGTGATAATCTCAGGAATAAAAGAACAATGTATGACAGTAAGATCCGAAAGAGAGAAAGAAGAACTGAGCAAGGCTAAAGAAATAATATCAGTGGTTATGGAGGGTAACATTGAAGCCCAGGAAGAGATTGAAGAAGTGTTTAGGTTAGGAAAGTACGAGGAATGTGGGGCAAGGCCATTGAAAGTAAAGTTTCAAACCCAGGTAATGGTGAATGAAATCATAAATAGAACGTGGAAATTGTCAGATAAAGAGGGGTTTAAAAATGTTTGGGTAAGAAGGGATGCAAACGAAGAAGAAAGAGCTAAATTAAAGGAGTTAGTAAAGGAAGCAAAGATATAAAACGAACAGCGAACGGAGGAAGAGAAGACAGTGTTCTATTGGAGAGTTATGGATCAGAAATTGAGAAAGTGGTACCGACGGAGGGAAGGAGAGAAGAGAGTATAAAAAACGATGAAAAAGGTTTGAAAGTGGCATACACAAACATTGATGGATTAATATCGGCAAGGTTAGAAATCAATGATTTTTTGAAGGTACTTGAACCTGATGTTATGTGCTTTGTAGAGACTAAATTGAAGGAAGATATTGATATTCATATGGGAGATGGGAGATACAAATTATGGAGAAGACAGAAAGAGTGATGATAGCAGTGAAGGACAACATAAATGTAGATACTGTGGAAGTGGCAGAGGACAGGGCCGAAGTGATAAATATGAAATTAGAAACTGGGGAGAATGGTAAGAGAGATTTGGCAGTGGTATATGTTCCCCCTAAGACGAGAGCATGGAATGACGATGAATACCAGGAGATGTTGTCAGACATGGTTAGTTATCTACAGAAAGTGATTGAGAAAAGCAACAATATAATCCTAATGGATGACTTTAATTGTAAAGAGGTGAACTGGGAGGTATGGCACTCAGGAGGCAGTGAAGATTCGTGGGGTACTAAATTGTTAAATATAGCAATGAATAATGTAATGACGCAGCGGGTCAAAGAAGAGACACGATTCCGAGGTGATGACACACCAGCAAGATTAGATTTGCTACTATCCAAAGAACCTGATGTTATTGAATCTTTGAAATATCTGTGTCCTATAGGAAAAAGTGATCATGTGGTCATTGAGTTCCAGACGATAATAGGGAATGTGGTGCCAAGAGATGAGCTTTATAGACAAGGAAGATACAGCTTTGGGAAAGCAAACTTTGCAGAATTGAGAAAATTTTTCGAAAATGTGGATTGGAGAAAATTCAGAGACAAAAGAGATACAGAGGAAGTGGGATATCTTTTTAGACCTCTATAATTTGGAAGTGGAAAAATATGTGCCAAAAGTAAGGGGGAAAGAAAACAGGAAAAAGGAGTGGTTTAATAGAATGTGTATGACAGCCAAAAAAGAGAGGGACATGGCATGGAACAAATGGAGAAAGAGAGGTAATAACAGAACAAAGGAAGAATATAAAAGAACTAGAAATGAATATACAAGGATATGTAAAGAGGAAGAAAGGAACTTTGAAAAAGGTATAATCGACAAATGTAAGGATGAACCCAAATTGTTTTATAGATTTGTTAATGGCAAATTGAAGCAAAAGGAAGGAATCACTAAACTGAAAGTAGAAGGAGAGGTCTACAAGGGTGCAGTATTGCAAGCTGAAATAATGAACAAATGTTTCCAATCGGTTTTCACTAAGGAAAGGGAGTTTGTGGAAGGGGAGGGAGTGATTAGAAATGTAGTGATAAAAGATATAAAAGTGGAAGTGCGGGAAGTGTATAAATTACTGGAAACCCAAGATGTAAGGAAAGCCCCAGGACTGGATGGAATCTCTAATCGGGTACTGAAGGAATGCAGAGAACAACTGGTAGATAAGATTCACAGTTTAATTGTGTGTTCACTGGAAGAGGGGCAAGTGCCTCGGGAATGGAAGAGGACAAATGTGGTACCAATCTGTAAGGGAGGAAACAAGGAAGAACCCCTGAATTATAGACCAGTGTCTCTAACCAACATGGTCGCGAAATTGTGTGAGAGAATCCTGAAAGATAGATGGATAAAATATCTGGAGGGGATGAATATTCTGACTGAAAGTCAGTTTGGATTCAGAAGTGGGAGGTCATGTGTTTCCAACTTATTGAGCTTTTACTCAAGGGTGATTGACTTGCTACAGGAGAGACGGTTGGGTGGATTGTGTGTATTTAGATCTGGAGAAGGCCTTCGACAAGGTACCCCACAAGAGACTATTATGGAAATTAGAGCATATCGGAGGACTGAAGGGAAGCCTCCTGGAATGGATGGGAGACTTTTTGAGCGACAGACAAATGAGGACAGTAATAAAGGACAGGACATCTTGATGGAGGGAAGTAACAAGTAGTGTCCCACAGGGCTTGGTGTTGGCACCAGTAATGTTCCTGATTTACGTAAATGACATGGTAGATGGAGTGAACAGCTATGCAAGGCTGTTTGCTGATGATGCAAAGATCTTGAGAAAGGTAGAGGTTGAAGAGGTCTGTAAAATGCTACAGGAGGATCTGGATAGGATACATGATTGGAGCCGGATGTGGGAAATGAAATTCAACGCAAAAAAATGTAAAATATTGGAAATGGGTTAAAGTACCAAGAGGCCATCATTGAATTATTTGATGGGTAATGAACCAATTAGAAAAGCATGATAAGAGAAAGATTCGGGAGTGCTGGTCCAGGATAGTTTGTCACCTGAAAAGCACATAAATAAGATAGTTAGAGAGATATAAACTCTTGACCAATATAAGAGTGGCATTTCATTACATGCATGAGGAGATGATGAAAAAATTGATAGTGGCCATGATCCGCCCCAGGTTAGAATATGCAGCAGTAGTGTGGTCCCCACACAAAACGAAAGATATAACCAAGATTGAGAGAATACAAAGAACAGCAACCAAGATGGTCCCCAGTCTGGCAGATTTGTCGTACGGAGAGAGACTGGAAGGGCTGGATTTGCCTTCCTTAGAGGAAAGGAAAGAGAGAGGCGACATGATTGCAGTGTTCAGGACCATGATAGGAGTAGATAAAATTGACAGAGAAAATCTGTTTGTGTGGGATGAGAGGGTAACAAGGGGACACAGAATGAAACTAAAGAAGCCAAGCTCGTGGGGTTCCGTCTCTATTTCTCAATAAGTCAAATGTCGCCTTCCTGTATATCACAATTAGGTAAATACAATTAAGTAAATACACACACACACACATACACAGTGGTGTCCCACAGGGCTCGGTGTTGGCACCAGTAATGTTCCTGATTTACATAAATGATATGGTAGATGGAGTAAACAGTTATGCAAGTCTGTTTGCTGATGATGCAAAGATCTTGAGGAAGGTAGAGGTTGAGGAGGACTGTAAAATGCTGCAGGAGGATCTGGATAGGATACATGACTGGAGCCGGATGTGGGAAATGAAATTCAACGCAAAAAAATGTAAAATATTGGAAATGGGTAAAAGCACCAAGAGACCATCACTGAACTATATGATGGGTAATGAACCAATCACAAAAGCGAGAGAAGAGAAAGATTTAGGAGTGCTGGTCCAGGATAGTTTGTCACCTGAAAAACACATCAACAAGATAGTTAGAGAGACATATAAACTCTTGACCAACATAAGAGTGGCATTCCATTACATGAATGAAGAGATGATGAAAAAACTGATAGTGGCCATGATCCGCCCCAGGTTAGAATATGCGGCAGTAGTGTGGTCCCCACACAAAAAGAAAGATATAAACAAGATTGAGAGAATACAAAGAACAGCAACCAAGATGGTCCCCAGTTTGGCAGATCTGTCATATAGTGAGAGGCTAGAAAGGCTGGATTTGCCATCCTTAGAGGAAAGGAGAGAGAGGGGTGACATGATTGCAGTGTTCAGGACCATGATGGGAGTAGACAAAATTGATAGAGAAGATCTGTTTTTATGGGATAAGAGAGCAACAAGAGGACATGGACTGAAACTGAAGAAGCCGTGCTGCTTGAAGGACATCAAGAAATATAGTTTTCCGTATAGATGCATAGACCTGTGGAATAGACTGGACAAAGAGATCGTCCAGTCTAAAAACTTAAACGAGTTTAAAGCTAAATTTGACTTATTGAGAAACAGAGACGGGACCCCACGAGCGTAGCTCATTTCCTGTATATCACAATTAGGTAAATACAATTAGGTAAATACATATACACACACACAGTCACACACACACACACATACACATACACATACACACACACATACACACACACACACACACACACAGTCACACACACACACACAGAGGGGCGACATGTTTGCAGTGTTCAGGACCATGATAGGAGTAGATAAAATTGACAGAAAATCTGTTTGTGTGGGATGAGAGGGTAACAAGAGGACATGGTATGAAACTAAAGAAGCCAAGCTGCTTGAAGGACATCAAGAAATATAGCTTTCCTTATAGATGCATAGACCTGTAAAATAGCCTGGAGAAAGAGATCGTCCAGTCTAAAAACTTAAACGAGTTTAAGGCAAATTTTGACTTATTGAGAAATAGAGACGGGACCCCATGAGCGTAGCTCATTTTCTGTATATCACAATTAGGTAAATACAATTAGGTAAATACACACAGTCACACCTACACACACACACACAGACACACACACACACAGACACACACACACACACACACTACATAACTCCATAACTCCTTCAACCCCCACAAGTCCTGCCAGCAATTCAACACCCCTGGAGGAAGTGAGTTTTCAGAAGTTTGTTGATTTGTATGTATTTACCTGCTGCAATACCTGTATATTCTTCACTTTTTTTTTTTCCCAGAAAGTACAGCTTCATTATCAGTAACTAAGACAAAGACTAGAGGTGATATTGACATTCTTATAGCAATATAAAAAGTGAAACTCTCGTACATTTTACAGATAGATTTTGAATAAAACAAAATAAAACCACTAGCAAGCGAAAATATTTAGGTATGGGAGTGAACCTGAAGGTATGTTCTTCTCTTCGGTCCAGGTAATAGTCGCGTTGATGTTTTGACAACATCATGAAGAAGAATAACAGTAAGCATCAGTACTTGAAAAGAAATATAAAGGGAAAGGCATGGGAAGGTAAGTTTTTAGGTACAGGCACGCAAAGCGAGTGTTTATTTCTTGTTGCGGTCACCGCTCGGAGAAGTATTTTACTTTTGACCTCCATTTGCTCGATAACTATTGGGCTAATCGATTTCCTGTAAGGACCATGATAAAGATAAGTGAATTCTACATATGAACAGAACATAACTATGTAATTTATATAATGAAAAGTCCTTGTTACAAATTATAACGGTTTTTGTCCACCCAAGAGGAAAGTGCACCGCGGCCGTGAGTGCCCTGTAGTTTTTTGCAATTTACTCGGGAACTATGAGGCGTATCAAAATAAACCAGTTATTAGGAGAAAACTCGTTAAATTCTACATAAGATTATGTAATAAAAACATAAGGTGGGCAAGAAAACTTCTGCGCTAGAGGTCCCTGAATTTTTTTTTTTTTTAATGGCTTTTAGTTTTTGGCTATTTTCTCGAAACCTACAAATCGCATCACAACTGGACACACCTCATTTGAAAGCTAATGAAATTCTCTATCAAAACTTTTAATAACATTTTTCTGTATGATGAAAAACATTCGAACAATGATGTTGGGAAATGAGATCAACATTCCGAAATGTTTATTCACGGCGGCCTAATGTACTTTTTTTTTTTTTTTTTTTGCCTGTCAGCTAGAACAAACATCAGCGAATAAGATGATGTGGGTTTCAGGGCAATATTTTGAGGTTTTGGTGGCGAAAATGAGTCGAGAATACGTGTCATTTGCGTCCTGCGGGCTGCCTCTGAAGCGCGCGGGGGAGTAAAATCGTGAGCCGTGAAACTTAATCAAACTTACCATGCGCGAAAGGGTTAACCCTTCGAGATTTTCGGCCCTTCCCCGATTGTATCTCTGCCAGATTCAGCCGGGCACACATAGAGTGCTTCATCGCACAGTGATATTTGTACTTAATCAGTCATTGTACACTTACTTTTTATGGCAGACGAATGAATATGGTACCATTTTAAAACTGAATAGTGTCTCTTTATCGAAGTATGGTTGAAAAAAGTAAATGCGATAGCTAAAAGGCCAACATGACGAGTTGAATTTAGCCAAGTAGGAAAAATCGCACACCCTTCTGTAGAAAAATATTTGTGAAAAAAGGGGTATTAGGGTTACATGAAATTTGATAGTACCATGGCAATCTACAATAAATTCCCTTTCTATTGATATTAGGTTATGGCAATTTATGTTAGTTTTCACAGAGAAAACTGAAAGTCCCCACTGCCCGTTCGCTGTGAATTAACTTTATACAAACGTTTCCTGCATGTTTACTATTCATGGAAGAGTAATAAGTTGTTGTCACTGTAAAGCTGAATAGATGCTCTTTATGCTAGTATCACTAAAATCGATAAAAATGATATATAAAGGCCAATAGGACGAACTGAAGTTAGCCGATAAGGAAAAATCGCATACCCTTCCGTGGAAAAATATTTGTAAAAAAATAGGTGACAGTAACATGGAGAGTAGACCAGCATACTCTCCCAAACATTTCCTCTAACTATCCTATGCACTGCACCACATGCGCTTTACATATCACACAACGTACCCCACTACGTTACAGGGATTGACGCCAGCAAGGGCATGCGGCCAGAAAACTTTGCCCCCGCTACCTAGTGGCCGACTTTGGGGGGAGGCTTGACTGGGGTTCCGCCGGCATAGATCATGGGTCCGGGGCGAGATGGGGCTCGAACCTGTGCTAGAGGGTACAGGGCATTGTGGTTCCCAGGCTGCCGCTTCCGCTCATTAGAGAGGGGCCCGAACCTGGGAGTAGCGCCCCAGGAGGCTGCCGTATCAGTGGGTGTATAATGGCGGGGCAGTTGCAGTGCCAAGCCGCGCTTGGAGGGTGTCCCTGCAGGTGTCCTGGCAGGGTGCCCCGAGGCCACTACCACAGCCACTAGTAAGCTGGTGGGCTAGGGGTCCCAGATCCATTGCCTGGACCTGGGTCTGTGCAATGGGTCGGGCCTTTGGAATGTTTACCCCCCTTTATCTTACCGACTATGACTATGAACAAAAACAAGCACCAAAGCAAGCCTGACGACAGCAAATCACCCAGGGGGTTTAGGGTGGGTTCGTGGAATGTGGGAAGTTTGAGAGGAAGAGCAGGGGAAGTTGTTGAGGCATTTAGTAGGAGGTGGGTGGATGTGGCATGTCTGCAGGAAGTCCGGTACAGGGGTGGATCAGCCAGAAAGATTGCTGGGAAGGATTGCTACTATAAG
>JAGKTI010000145.1:41764-76236 GCA_018397915.1 Birgus latro
GGATTCCAGACTACTGATGCATACTCCAGGGTTGGTCTGATGAAGGAGTTATTATCTTCCTCAACATTTCTTCATTTATGTATGTGAACACTATTCTCATATTTGCGAGCAAATGGTGGGTGACAGAGCGAAATGGAGGTGTTTTGTCTGCGGCCACCATTTGCAGGATTAGTGTGCCGGGCTATAGGTAGACAGATAGATAGTATACGTGTTCCGTACCTTCTCATTGTGTGGTCAGCCGGAGGTAGTCTGTTATTGATAATCACACCTAAGTCCTTCTCTCTTTCTGATATGTGTAGAGTTTTACTTCCTAGCTTATAATCCCAATCTGGTCTTTTCCCAATTTTACCAAACTTGATTACATGACACTTGTCCACATTGAATTCCATATGCCATTTATTACTCCATTCATGAACTTTATTTAATTTGTCTTGTAGTTCTTTGAAAGAGTCTGTGTTAGTAATTCTCCTTTGTATTTTTGCATCGTCCACAAATATATTTAAATAACTTTTATTTCCAGTATTACTATCTATGTCATTTATATACACTAAAAACATACGAGCCCTGTGGAACTCTGCTAGTCACTTCCCTCCATGATGAGTAGTTTCCTCTTAGTACTGTTCTCATTTCCTTTTTGATGAGAAAGTCTTGCATCCAACAGTACAGTTTGCCTCAGATTCCTCCTTGATGGTACAGTTTCCATACTATCTTTGGTGCGGTACTCTGTCAAATGCTTTCTTGAAATCTAGATAGATACTGTCCACCCATCCTTCTCTTTTCTGTAGTGTTTCTGCAACTCTGTCATTGTAGCTTAATAGATTAGTAACACCTGATTTTCCCTTTCTGAAAGCAAATTGCTTTTCTGTTATCATATTGTGTTCTTCTAGCTGGTTTACCCAAACTTTTCTTATCAGCTTTTCCAGTATCTTAACACTGATTAGTGATACTGGTCAGTAGTTGAGTGGATTTCGTCTATTCCCTTTCTTGAATAAGGGGACAATGTTTGCTTTCTTCCAAATATCAGGTAATTTACCTTGACCCAAGGATTCCTTAAATATTAAATATAATGGTCTACTTAATTCCTTTGCACATTCATGTAGCACCCAGCATGAAATTTCGTCTGGACCATTTGCTTTTCCTTTGTCTAGTTTACTTAACTCCTCCTGTATTTCTTTTTCCGATATTTGTATATGTGGTAATATGTTTGGGCATGCATGTTCTGTATCATCCCACTCAAAATTATTTGCTTCTGTAAAAACTGATGAGAAATTTTTATTTAGTGCTTAACAAATATCTTTCTCGTGTGTATAGAGGATCCCTTCATCTGTAATGGATTGTATTTTATCTTTTACTTTGGTTTTGCTTCGGATGTAGCTGTAAAATAGCTTCGATTGTTCACTACTTTTGTTTATGATGTCCTTCTCAAACTGCTTTTGGGCTTCTCTCCTTATTTCTTGTGTACAGTGTATTTGTTTCTTGCTTGTTTATAGTTGTTATATGTCCTCTCACTATTTTGTCTTCTGTACCAATTCCACAAGTCTCTTTTTTTCTTTTGATTTTTTACATTCTTTTATAAACCTTTAACCGCGGGTCATCACTTCCGTGACGCTCGGGTGCAATGGATCATACCGCGGGGCATCACTTTTGTGATTTTGTGTTGTTTTGAATTCTCCCAGACTTTCAGGTGGTGACTTGTATCATCTATCAGCACTGCCAATGTCCAACAATAGTCAGAGCTGCTAATGTCATCAGTACTCCCACCCATTGTTGACAGTTTAGCCATTTTCCCCCATTCAAGACTCCCCTCCCTACCTCCCCTCCATTAACCTCTCATGTCGTCTGCTCAGCTGGTCTGTGCTACGCAAATCTTCCCCGGATTTTTCCACTGATTTCACCCATTGAAATGAGCCCTATGCCCTTTACTTATACCAAATGATATATATATAAAAAAATAAGGTAATTGATAGTGCTGTACACCTGGAATTGGCTAATTATCACTTCGCAACATCCAACCTGCACTCGTTCGCTAGTTTCCCCGGCTTTTTTTCCTCGTGAAATATGCCGTATGAGCTATTCTCGTAATATAAATGTATATAAGAAAGGAAGGGAGAAGCCTGAGTGAAATTTATATTCACCCAGAACTACCTAATTTATTATGTATTGTTTAGATTTCCTACGACTTGTTTCTTAGCAGCTGACATTTTCAACTCTTGGCTACCGAGATATGTACAGTACAATCGGTTCACTCTCGTCCTTCAACGTGTAAGGATGTTGCAGTCACGCCCCTCCATTTCTGCCGCTTTTGCGCCCATTATAAAAGGCCCTGTGACCTCTTCCCCTTCTAAACATCGTGTGGGAAGCAGTAAAGGACTGTAGATATATATAAGTGTAATAAAGTACTAGAAATAATAAAGTGTGAGTGTGTATATGAGTAAGAAATGACAGAACACCAGCGGCGAATTAGCGCGAGTGGGAGGCTCGTTCGTGCTCGTATTTTACATTGCTTTCACAGTTTTTTTTTTTTTTTAGTATGGATTCCAAACTACTTGGAAAACATTGAATAGTGTTTCTAGTGATAATATGAGTCAGTGGTATTCATATTACGGGATGTCGGGAAGTGTAAAGTGGAGATATGGTTACCCAACTTCAGAAGTCTCCACAAGTCCTAAGGTAGTCGACGAGTGCTAAAAAAACATCCCAGGAGAAAGCTGAAGGTATGTGCCATACTATAATATTCTAGGACTAATAACTGATTTTTGGCAAATATTTTTAAAAAGTCAGTCGGAGTGCCAGTATCCCCGCGGGAATGGCCTGGCGCGCCTCCGACAACCCCGCGGTTGAAGGGTTAAACTATTTCTTTATTGTCATTTCTGCTTCTTTGTGCCAAGGGATGTAATTTTGGACTCCTGTTTCATAAAGTTCACAGAATTTTCTATATGTAACATTTAAATCTTGTCCTCTAAGCTCTTTTTCCCAATCTGTTTCTAAGAAGTATTTCTTTAGGTCATGGTAGTTTCCCTTTTTATAGTTAAGGCTCTGTTTGTAGCTTTCGTCTGTTAACTATGTCATATGCAATCCTGAAGTTGCAATTTAACCCGGCCAGTCCCGACCGCTTTTTTATCCAACCCACCCTCAAAACTCGACTGATTTTCAACTTGTCTCTTTTTGGCTCAAACCTCCGCTTTTGGTGAGAAACATCGAAAATTCATAGAGAAATGGCCCTTCTGAGCTTGTAAATGTTGTTACAGGTGACAGTCAGCCTTACTTTTCATTCTCTTTCAGGGTACCTGACTTCAAAGAAAATGAACTATGGGAGGGTTAACTAATTCAAGCCACTTTAAATTACGTATTTATTTATTTATTTGGTACGAATTTATGTGTAGTACAAGACTATTGGTTTTCGCACAATAATATAGGCGATATAAGCATTGTACACTCACCCAAAACACCAACATATGGCACCTTCATTTATGACATTATCACCTCATCACTTCTGTTTGTTTCTTCCTCTAGCTTCTTTATTTCTTTGTCCTCCACCTCAGGAATCACTTTCACCGTGAATTTCATCATTGGAGAGACTGTGGCGCAACATGTCTGTACTGGCCAGGTTACTGCTAACAGGTGAATTGCCGAGTGTGGGGGGAGGGGGGTCAGGTGGGGCCAGGCAGTATCCCAGCTTGACAGCAGGTAGAGGAAGGTCTCCCACATATGCCTACCAAAAATCACCCGCGAATCTTGAAAAATGTGCAGTTGATAGGCCTTGCGATTGAATGTCGTAGGATGCACATTGGTGGGTCTGAGCGTGAAAAAAAGTGGTGACATGCATCGTACGTCGGGGGGACTGGGTGGGTTAATACTGCATGGTCATTTTTGCCAAATGGAGGGTGATACATAGGACTGTCAATATCATTTTGTTGCCTAGTAAATATAAGATCTAGTACTTATGGTACATCTAGTTCTCGTTTTCTGGTGCTTTCTTTTACATGTTGTGTTAGGAAAAACTCCTGCTCAAGGTCCAGGAGCTTTTGGTCCCAACAGCTTTTCTGGCTTTTTATATCTAGAGTATTCTAATTGATATTTGTATTGAAAGCTTCAGATATTATAATTCTTTCAGATTTCTCCTCCATTGTATGTAGTAATGCTCTTAAACTTTGAATTGTACTCTCTTCCATTTCTTCACATTCACCTTTTTCCCAAATGTTTGATCTGGGTGGCATGTATAGATTTGCCACAATTATTTTCCCTTCAGATGTACTAATCTTTACTGCGATCATTTCTACCTGTGAGGGTATATCTAGTTCTATTTCTTTGACCTGCAGATTTTTCTTTGTTAATATCGTAATTCCTCCTCCTTTTTTTAAGCTCCTATCTCTTCTCCATATATTATATTCCTCTAGATTTAGGGTATCGTTTGATATCCTTGATGTTAATTTTGTTTCAGTTAGGCAGACAATATGTGGTTCCTTTTCTTTAATATAATCATTCATCTCTAGTAATTTAGATACCATTCCAGCTACATTTGAGTACATCAACTTAATCATCTTGTTTACATACTTGTCATGACTTGGGTCTACTACCTTCTTTCTTTTTATTCTCTCCTGTTTATGTATTACTTTCGTACCTGCAGTCCAATTACTTTGTAAAAAAAAATGTGTTTTTCTCTTCCTCTGATTTTCCCTCATTCTTTGTTTTTGCCTCCTCCCTCTTCTCTTTTAGTAAACTCAGTTCTTCTTGAGTTAGGCATCTTTTTATCCACGCATTTTTTAAATCTTCTTTTTCCATAAGTTTGTTTGCATTTTTCAGTATTTCCTCCACAGTGTTTACACTCTTGAAGGTTACTTTCAGAGTTCTTGATTTATTTCTCTCATATTTCCCTAGCCTTTTGTGTTCCTCTATATCTTTACTATAGATTTCCTCTGATACTTCCTTCAGTTTATTCATTACACATACTGTCAGACAAGGCAAACCACACTCACCGGCCTCACAACGCGAACTGCCCAGGGCCCCGGCTGCATACCGCAGGACCCTTCCGGTGACGTCATCACTCGTGACTTAGCAGGTGTGTGCGCACGCACACACACTAACAGCAATATGCACTAACACTCTCGTCCTCTCTTCTTGACCCTTTCGCGCACGGTAAGTTTTATTAAGTTTCATGGCTCACGATTTTACTCCCCCCGCGCGCTCCTCTGGCAGCACTCGGTACACAAATTACACGTATTCTCGGCTCATTTTCGCCACCCAAACCTCAAAATGTTGCCCTGAAACTCACATCATCTTATTTGCCGATGTTTTTTCTAGCTGATAAGCCAAAAGAAAAACCAGAAAAATACGAATAAAAGTACACTAGGCCGCTGTGAATAAACATTTTGGAATGTTGATCTCACTTTCCAACATCGTCGTTCGAGTGTTTTCCATCATACAGAAAAATTTTATTATAACTTTTGATAGAGAATTTCATTGGCTTTCTATTGAGGTATGTCCGTTTGTGATGTGATTTGTAGTTTTCAAGAAAATAGCCAAAAACTAAAAGCCATTTTTGTAAAAAAAATTGATTTTTGTTCAGGGAGGTATACTGCAGAAGTTTTCTCGCACACCTTACGTTTTTATTACATAATCTTATGTAGAATTTCATAAACTTTCTCCTGATACCTTTTTGTTTTGATACGCCTCATAGTTTCTGGGTAAATCGCAAAAAACTACAGGGTACTCGGCCACGGTGCATTTTTGTCGTGCTCGCACAATAACCGCCTACGTAACCACAACTTTTCATTAGAGAAATTACATAGTTATGTCCTGTACATACGTAGAATTCACTGATCTTTATCATGGTTCTTACAGGAAATCGATACGTTCAATAATTTTGGAGTAAATGGACGACAAAGATAGAACACTCTTCCTCGCCCGCAAGCAAGATAAAAACGCTCAATTTCCCTGCCTCACGAATACTTACATATTTTCGCTCATTACGTTTTATTATTATTATTATTTTTTACTCAAATGATACACGTGAAATATCTTAAGCTCTTTGATAGTGCTCTCTGTAACTCGACATTTCCACTAGTCTTTTTGCTAGGTACTGATACTAAAGCTGAACTTTCTTCCATCTCATATCTGTATATGTAAAAAACAATACTGTACTTATTTGTGAAAAAAATATAGAAATGTAGAAACAGGTCAATGTACAAATCAACAAAATATGGATAACTCACTTGCTCCAGAGGTGTTGAGCTGCTGGCAGGAACTTGAAGAAATTGAAGATGAGTTAGGTATGTGTGAGTTGTGTGTGCGTGGGTGCATGAGTGTGTGTGTGTGTGTGTGTGTGTGTGTGTGTGTGTGTGTGTGTGTATGTGTGTGTGTGTGTGGTGTATTCTCTGTTCCTTGCACCACGTTTGCCTAACACATGCGTTGCACACAATAGATTTCTCCACGAACATTCGCTGCACGACATACGTATATAATGTCATATGTGTCGCTGTGTGGCGTATTTTCTTGTCTCTGATCATTACGTAACTTTCCGCTGTCAGTCAATGCACGCAATATTTCTCGGTGAACACTCGCTGCACTATTTTATACGTATATTTCACACTGAACCATATACAATATAAAACACTATCACATGATTCCATCCCAGCCTCTTCTGTTATTCCCTTCCCTACTGTATGGCGGAGACCGCCTGTTCCCTTAACAACTAATGCATATGTCTATGTATCTCTATGGCATAACATAATGCCTGCTATGGTGCGTCAGTTATTTCACTAATCCAGGCACTATATGTTTCACAGATATAAGTAATGGCTTCACTATAAGGGTAAAATACATCATTTTACGGGCAGGGTGAGTGGAAACTCCGCTATGACAAACCAGACTCTGCCTCTAGGCCTAATGGCTGATAACGGGCCCCAGTGCTTTACAAACAATATATCTGTGTTCAGTAGACACAATCACTTCACAGTATAGTCAAAAACACTGTACAATCACAATACTGTATTTCAATAATGTCTTCAGCCTCGGGTGGGAGGGGGAAAATGGCGGATTTAAAGGGACAACACAACACAGCACGACCCTGCTGTCTGGCTGCTAGTGGAGCACTGAGATTCTATCACTACGTACAAGCACATATGAGCCATTGCAGTGTTGCCAAAGTCTTACCTTGGGAGAGACACGTGGCTGCTAGAACACATCAAAATTTGACGCAAATCGACCAAAAACTAATTTTTTGGTTAATTTTTTTCGTGTTTTCACGCTATTTGAGGTCCTGTGCTTTGGCAAACCACACCACATGTAACGCAAATCGCGGTACCATGCGCGAAAGGGTTAATTTGACAAAAGATTCCAAGGATGAAGCTGGATGGTCTATTTGCGTCTGATACACACTATGTATCCAATACACAGACTTTTGTGTGAGTACCATCAACACCCAATATGCACTATGCATCCAATACATACACTTTTGTTTAATTACTATCAAGACCCAGTCTGTGGCCACATACCGATATGTGATGTCTCTTGAAGTATTATAAACTTTCTAGTCTCGGCTGACTGCTGCACGCAGCCGCTCGGTCGAGGCACCTTTCTTGGTGAGACAATCAGCCATTTGTTGTGATGTATCCAACCAAGATACTTCATCAATCTCCCCTCGCTCCAACATGTCTTGTAATACAGCAATATCAATGCGCAATCTCCTGTCTTCTACACTCCTACAGGAGTAAAGGGCATCCACCAAACTCTTGTTGTCGATGAAACACTTTATTTCGATCTTTCTACATCCAGAAACTTCATGCAATATGTTGGTGAGATATACAGCAGTCTCAGCACATTCAAGCAGTGCCAGTGCCTCAGCAGATAAGGTAGATTTGACGACCCTCCTGATTTTTCATGTCTGCCAGAATATAGGACATCTTGCCTCACTAGCATCTCGTAGGAAGATCACAAAACTTCCCTGAGATCCATTGCCTACAAGGTTGGCAAATGAGGCATCTGAAAAGCACTCTATATGACAGTCCTCAGTCGGCCCCATTCTTGGAATGTATAGCTTCATGTTGTCAGTCTTCACCCTTGAGATCACCTTATTGAGTCTAAGCAAATCCGCTACGGTAGCTCGGTTGCTAGTCACACTCAACTCACACACATCAAAGGCAATATCTGGCCGAGTGTGTGTGGCAATCCAGTTGAGTTTCCCAATTAATGCTCGGTACTCCATTTTCTCAGACTCGGACAGCTCTCCTGATTTTACTGCTGCACAATGTTTACTCAGCGTGACTGGTTTCAAAGATGAAGCATACTGGAATTGGTCGAGCGTTATGCTGCCATCGATGTTGGAGATGACATTGATACCAACGTATTTGAAGGCTTTTGATTCTGAACTGCCAGTGAGGAATATTTGACTCTCGGTTTATCACTTGCTGCTCGAACTCGTGTGTACCAGCCCAAAGGAAGTCATCGACATAGATACATACAGTGCCTTCGACTTTGCTACTATTGCTCCAAGAGAACAGCGCTGAATCCAGTGATGACACTTTAGCTCCGAGACTCAACAGTTGATCTTTTACGCGCAGATACCAATGCCTAGCAGCATCACAGTTTTCTTTAGTCTCCATAACTTACCATTTGCATATTCAGGTGGGGGACGTAAATGAACAACTCTCTCAATGTCGTTACCTTGCAAGTAGGCAGCTTTCATGTCCATAGTGTGGCAATCCCACTGGTTGGTGGAGGCCAAAGAAAGTGCCAAACGCACTGTTTCTTTTGAACAAGTAGGCGAGTCTTTTCGGAGATCCACTGTGTCTTCCTCAAATCCTCTGGCGACTAAGCGGGCCTTAACAATAGGCTTTCCATTTTTCAGTTTTTCCATCACAACCCTTTGAACCATTATGGCACCTTGCCCAACATCATCTACTTCCTCATACACATCATTATTCTGCCAGTTTGTAATTTCATTTTCCTTAGCGCATAAAACGGCCTCAGAGTTGAAAAGAACAAGCATTTTTGCGTCATCATCAACCACTTCCCATTCGCTAAAATTCTTCTGCAAATCTATCCAATCAGTGCTGCTGCCAGAGTCCCTCTTCAAATTGTAGCAGTGGTGTTTGTACTTTCCAGTGGCTTTACCTGCCCGACTCATAATCCTTCCAGACACCAACTCTCCACTTTCTGAATGTATTCACTTTATACGTTGACCAACAGAAACTTTGGGAGGCTGATTAATCGGAATAGAAACTGTGGGAGGCTTATCAGTCGGAACCACACCATCTTCCGACTCGTCATCTGGTGGATAGTCATTCAACACTTGCGAAGGATCGTCATTAGGCTTCTCCTGGACAACATTGTTCTCATCACTGCTGACACCACTTTCAACTGTAGTATCTTGTTCTGGCGCACGCACTAGACGACACACGTGCACTCACATGTAGACACCGCCGTGTCTCACCAGAATTTGTTTCCCATCTCTGCCTATTACAATTCCGGGACCGTGCCACTCATGACTGTCATTTCTTTTGTAGAAGACTTCATTTCTATTTCGGATGTCATTTAAGTCACTCGAACATATGTTGTGCCGCAGAGCCCTAACCAAACGTTCATCTGATTCAGTCTTTATAAACTCTTGTCTAGCTAAATGAAGAGCGTTCAAGTTCTCTCTCACAATTTTCGATGATGATGAAGGTTCCAAAGCTGGAGGATCATTTGCGTACACATTAGTTGGTTAGGAGAAAAGCCTGTGTAGTTGGTGAGAGCATTTCTTGCCGATACTGCCCATGCCAAGGCCACTTCCAATTCACACTGGGTATCAGCCATTACCTTCCTAACAATGTCACCAGTGACTGCATTTTGACGCTCACAGACTCCGTTGCTCCAAGGACTCTCTGCAGACGTTGTCATGATCTTGATATTGAAGGCCTCTCCCAATGCTTGCATTTCCGCATTGTTGAATTCACAGCCATTGTCTGTAAGAATTTTTCTAGGTGTGCCAAACACAACATTCCAGCTCCAAAATATTCCTTTGGTAATGGTGGGCGCACACTTATCCGCGATTACTATCGCATTACAATACCTGGTCGCCAAATCAATAAGGACTAAGAAATACTGCCTTCCCCAAGCTTTCAAATCCATGGCTATGGCTTTTAAACTTAGACGCCATGGGCAAACTGACTATGGGTCTGGGCTTGGCTTTCTTAAATCTGCAACAGACTGTACAAGCATCAGATGCAACCTTGATAGCCCGCTCCAGTTCTTAACTTTTAATCCCCGCATCTGTGATCAGTTTAATTAATTTCGCCGATGTTGGGTGTCCAAATTGCCTGTGAAGCTTCAAATTGTTTTTTTCTACATCACCCCCAAGAGATGCCAGCATGATTGTTTCACAAAATTCACGACCTAGTCATAAAGAAATTGGAAGCAAGTAATGGCCTGAAGATGAGGACTTCAAATTAATGATAGTTCCACAAATTTTGACCAGGTCACTTCCAAAGTTAATCAACATTTTTGCTTTTTTCATGGAACGTTTACTCAACAGCAAGGGAATATTGCAGTTCATAACATCAGCCACGATGGTTTCACTCATATTTCCAGTGTAGCAGGGCAGAGTAACACATTTGAGGGAAGAAACTGTGACACCAACAGCAAATGTAAACGTTGAGGATGACGCTTCTTCTCTTATAGCTTCACGTTCGTAATCAGTGAGCTCACTTAGATAGCAATTGATCCATTCAACTCCACATACAGTTGTAGAACACCCTGTGTCTTGAACAGCACATCCCTTAGATTCTTCTACTAGAGTCTGTAACTTACCTCAACTAGCAGTATCATCCACATAGCCCATAAATAACGACAGATGCACTGTTTCAGAATTTTCTTCTCGACTGCCGTTGTTTTCGTATACATCCGGACAGTCACGTGCCCAATGAAATCTAGAATCACATACGAAACACCTCGATACCTTTCTGTCAGACACAAGTGGGTTCTGCCTCCTGCCTGTGGATGAGCGTTGTGGAATTCTAGCAGATACGGTTGAATATCAGTCACCACCACGACCTCGATCACGTACTGCACCATTCCGCAACATTCTCCGTCCTCGTCGAGTACCTCTAACATAAAACGTTTCCTCACCCCCAACTTCGTCACTCCAAGATACTGGTTCACCTTTCACCTCCCTGGCAGACACTGATGCATCATTCTGCCCGCCAATTTCACCAGCAAAAATACGTTTCAGGGCAGATTTCTTGTTTTCGTATGTCACTTCAGTTATCGCGGACATCACTAGTTATTGCTCATTGTCTGAAAGTTTACATGCAGCTAAGAGCATAAAAGCCATCACAGAATTTGGCAGTGCCATGTCCTGCTTCGTAAATCTGAAATAAACATGCTCAAATTCTGCCACAAACTCTTCTGAAGTTGTACAATTCATAAAAAGCTGCAAACTGTCGACGTCCTTTGTCCACAAGAAATAAACTGTCTGATTTTTTCAGCAAGGTCTGAACACCATCCTCCTGCTTCAAATCAGCCACATCAATCTCCGAAGACGCTACCCTCGCTCTTCCAGACAATGGCAGGTGAATAGCCAAGGCTTGTTTTTCTTTGGGTAAGTCCATCAGTTCGCACCAAATGTTGATGTCCTTTTTCCAGCTCTCATAAGCAGAATCATTTTCAAGTTTTGGAGGCCACTTAGTCGAACACTATGCCATTATTTTCGAACTGTGCTCTGCTACCAGTGTCAGAAAAGGCAAACCACACTCACCGGCCTCACAACGTGAACTGCTCAGGCCCCCGGCTGCATACCGCAGGACCCTTCCGGTGACATCATCACTCATGACTTAGCAGGTGTGTGTGCCCGCACACACACTAACAGCAATATGCACTAGCACATACCATCTCCTTTTGGTCTCTCGAAATCTTACTTTTTATTTCCTCCTCCTCAGTACCAGTGATTATTATAGATTTGTTGATGTCTGCTGAATCTTTGACAAGTTTTAGATTGTTTTGGATTATCTTCTTTACTTCCTTTTTAATGCTCTTTTCTTCGACTTTTGCTTCTAAGTCTTTCTTTACTTTCACCATTTCAGCATACGTGGTTTTCACATCATTTTTGTAGCTTTGCATCGCTTCATTCACCTGGGTTATCTTCTCCTCAGTATCACTGCTATGATCTAGCATAGTGCTAGCCTATCTAATTGTCTCTATCATTTTTGAACTCTTCCATAATGCTCTCATGGCTGACAACTGTGCTTGCCACTTCACTAATCTTCCTTCTGAGTGTACCAATCTCATCTAAAAGCTCATCTGTTGTGTCTTTCCTGTTAACTTCCTTTACTAATTTTTCATTTCCTCCTTCTGCATGTGCAACTGCTTTTTAATTTCATCCATTTCACTCTGAAATGCCTTCTCTAATCTGTGCATTCGTTTTACCAACTTATTGTGTCTCCATTTCCACCAGTTCCGGATAGAAATCATCATCCAGCTTTCTACCTTTATCCCTTTTTTTTTTTTTTTAACTCCTTCCATATTTACTTTACTAAACAAGGTGCTCATCTTGTGGTACTATGAGAGGAATGTACAGTACTTACAGTTACATTCCTGTACGCCGTAGCCAAAACACTAAACAGCTGATTTGCTTGTTCGACGCATCTGCCCTATTTGTTGTATTCTGGAACAACACTTTTTACTTAAAGTTTCTCTTTTATTTTAGAACAATATTTAGTTGGATGTAGTACAGAGCTTGACTCATATAAAGATACTTTTTAGGTATGGGCCATTTGGAACCGATTTGGCTTGGTGGAGCGGAGCTGCACGTCTTGTCTCTCCCGTCTCCTGTTCTTACCTTACCTAATTGTTCTTACCTAATTTTATCTTTACAGGAATGAGTCAAGCTCGTACTGTCCTGTGTCTTAGACCATTTTTATCATACATCTCCTTGAATTTATGAATTGTTTTGACAGACACTATTTCATTCGGCAGTTCATTCCACTGATCAGTTACCCTATTTAGGAAACTAAATTTCCTTACATCTTTATCACCTCTCTTTTTATGCAGTTTTTTGCAATGTCCTCTTGCTGATACTTCCCCATAGGTTATATATTCATTTATGTTTATTTTCTCTTTCCCTGATATGCATTTATATAGCATAATCATGTCTCCTCTTTTTCTTCTCTCCTGTAGTGTTGGCAGATTCAATTTTTCCAATCTTCATAGCTTAGATCCCTTAAGCTTGTTGGTACCCATCTTGTAGCAGCCCTTTGAACTTTTTCAATCTTATCTATGTGTTTCTTGAGGCGAGGATTCCAGACTACTGATGCATAATGATCTCATATATAAATATAAATGTGATGTTTCTTTCAACAGTGGTAAATTCGTGAAATGATTATGGTGTCTGGCGATAGATAGATAGATAGAACTGTGTCTTTCAAATTGCTGATGATCAGATTGTCAGAAAATCAAAGCAAAGTAAGCACAACAGGATGGTTTTCCAGTCCCATATTCAAAAGACCAAATTGTCACTTTTCAATTTGACAGTTATTGGGGTATGCTTATATTATGGAAAATCTGTCATAGTTTGTGACAACAGTCGATCAGCTGCTGCAATAAATAGCCCACTTAGACTTCAGATGCATACTCTTTTAAATCCACTATACAGTAATCTCTCAATTTTCCAGCATAATTCAGCCAACCCCCAAGTCAGATATTGCAGAGCGCCAGATACTGTGTAGGTAACCCCAGTCAGCTATCCATGTGGCATCAACCCGATAATGTGTCACTACCCTAAGCTATCCATCTCCACCCTCTATCTTAAAAACTTTCCTACAATGTTACCCATGAGTTAAAGGTTAAAAATAAGCATAAAATGCAATTCATCATCCAATCCTACACTGGCCTATGAGGAGAGTAGGAGCTCGGGGCTAAACAGATTGGTCCTGACATTTAAGATGAGAGTGACCAGCCTCACTCATCCCTGAGAGGCATTACGTGAGCAATAAACCCCAACCACTCCTTGGATATAAACCTTCACCGGCTCAATCCAATTGGAGCACCTGAATTACCCACTAAACCACCAGGTGCCATAATTTGGTTATAAGGTTACCATCCAGCATAGTAAATGGTTTCCTGGTGTACAGGAAACCATTTGGCTTGTCATTCAGTGTAGAGTCACCCACAGGCAGAAGGAAGAAGAAAGAAAGACAGAAGAGGGAGTGTAGTCACCCATAGGCAGAAGGACGAGGAAAGAATGAAGGAAAGAAAGACAGAAAAGGTTGGAAGGAAAGAAGGATGGAGGAGAGGAAAGGGAAGACACCTGAGAGCACAATTCAGTATATATAGTACAGTAGTACAGTGTATAATATAATCATAATCATACTGTATTCACCAAGTGCTGGCAAGAGTGTTGGGTAGAGTAGCTCACTATGCAATACAGTGCACTTAATTTCATGTGGTCTAGAGGCGAATGGCTCCCACAAAGATTATTTCAGCACAGGGGGGCCACAGGCTAAGTCGCAGCACTAGGGGGTAGCCACTGTGTGAGTCACAAATGCACAGTGCACAGTATGTCCTAACTATACAGCATCCATTGGAGGGACTGAAAGAGCAGTGGTATTCCTGGTGCGTCGGTTGGGCCACTCCCGCAGTGCGTTGTAATTGGCTGGGGTGTTGCTGGGTCTGCCTGTGTGCCAATTGGGTCCTGTGTCTGAGCCAGATGATACACCTCACCGCCAGAAAGTGCATAGTACTGCCCATTGCTTCCCGCTTCTGAGCCGGATATTGCCTAATTTCCCTTGATATTGCATTGGACTGGATATTGCAATGACGGATAACTGAGAGATTTTTATAGTTTGTGTAAATGAGGTGGAAGGGGGAGACCCAGGTTGAGATGGAAAGATGGGATGGAGAGCTGCATGAGTGAGGGATGTGTGAGTTGGACATACGTAGCCTGATGGCAGAGGACAGAGTAACATGAAGGCAAATCATTGGTGGCCACCCCTTCCAAGATTGAGGCAGCTGTCTTTTGATAGATTGATATAAAATGGTGAGGGAGTTAAAGTATCTAGGTATAGTTATAGAAAAGAAGGTTGAATGTGCAAAGGAAACAAAATGTAAAGTGGCACACAGAAGGAAGATGGCTGGTACTATGAAGGCATTGATAATAAAGTCTCAGTACGATTGATGCTGCTACTGTGAGCTGGGCTATAGCCAGGATGCAGTTGGGGAAGGCAGTGGTTGTGTCTGAGATGACTGCTGAAGTGTTGAAATCCTCAGAAGACATAGGAGTGTGTTTAGTTACTGATTTGGTAACTTTCATTATATATATGTGAGCATGTGGAAAGTGAGAAGCTTGAACGTCGGGAGTAGGATTGTGAGAGGCAGACCGAAAAGACCTAGAACGGGGTCACAGAGTGTGACCTCATGGATAAGGGACTGATTAGAGAGGCTGCCAGAGGTCGAGCAGCATGGAGAGCCACCATTAGGTGATCAAGGCCAACGCATGCAAGCATGTTGGAGCCTTTAAATGAAACTAACTAGTGTGTTGTCTCATATGACTGACTGAAGAGTGTGGTTGTAAATTTATATCAGGGCATGGACAATGCCATGGAAAGAGGAAGTTATAGAAGCATAGAACTTTTGGACCAAATAATGAAGGTAATGGAGTGAGGCCTAGAAGATATGATAAGGGAAAGAGTGAATATTGGTGATATGCAGTTTGGGTTATGCCAGGCTAAAGGACCACTGATGTCATACTCACTGTCCAACAACTTCAGGAAAAATGGATAGGAAAGAAAACCGAGCTGTGCTTTGTTTTTGTTGATGCGGAGAAGGCCTTTGACAGAGTTCATAGGGAGGTGGTGAAGTGGACAATAAGAAAGCCTGGGATCAAGGGGTGTCTGGTTAGAATGGTTATGGTTGTGTATGTGGTTGCTTGCACTCAGGTGAGAGTGAATGGACATTTGAGTAGTGAGTTTTCCATGAATGTTGGCTAGCATCGGGGGGCAGTCTTGAGCCCCTTATTGTTTGTCATGGTGCTTGAAGCTTTCTCATGTGACTTCAGAAATGGACTCCTACTGGAGATGTTGTATGCTGGTGACTTGGTATTGATTGCAGAGAATGAAAGGGAGGCAGAAGAAATTTTTAGAAGATAGAGAGACAGAGTGGGGCACAAGGGTTTAAGAGTAAATCTGGATAAAGCAAAAGTCATCAGGACAGATGGCAGAACTGTCAAAGCAGAGGGAGTGTGACCACATGCAGTTTACCACAAGGGTGTAGGAAGGAACTCCGTGTTGTGCAGTGTTTGTGATAAATGTGTGCATAAGAAATGTTGTGGTCTCAGAGGTAGACAGCGAAATATTGCTGATTTTGCATGTTTGGTGTGTCAGGGAGAGCGTGTAGAGATTGTCAGACATGAAAGGATTGATCTTGAGTGTGTGGAGGAGTTTTGGTATGTGGGAGACATGTTATATACAGGATGTGAGGCTGGCACTAGCTCTGTAGCAAAGGTAAATAAGAGGTCAGAGGAAGTTTAGGGAGCTGTTGCCTCACCAAACAGAGAGGGCTCTCCGTCTGTGCTAAGGGATGTGGCATTGTTAGGAGTGTAATGCTGTTTGGTAATGAGACCTGGTCAGCAAAGAAAGAGGTTATTCATGGGTTCAAACATACAGAAATGACAATGATTAGATGGATGTGTAGTGCAACCTTGAACGCAAGGCATGGAGGGCTAGGATGACTATTGGAGAGTTGAGAAGGATGGGACTGGAATGTATTGGTGTTGTGATGAGGAGTGGTAGATGAGATGGTTTGGGCATGTTGGGAGGATGGAGGATGACAATTGGGTGCAGAGGGAGGGCAGTGTGAACCTCTGGGTAGAATTGTAAGAGACAGACTGAGAAAGGCCTTGTACAAGGTCATAATGTGTAACTTTAGGGATAATTAACTGAATAGGAAGGTTGC
The DNA here is from genome assembly GCA_018397915.1 of Birgus latro. NCBI lineage: Eukaryota > Metazoa > Arthropoda > Malacostraca > Decapoda > Coenobitidae > Birgus > Birgus latro. The sequence goes on from JAGKTI010000145.1 coordinate 58,688, forward strand.
TGGAGATTGAGGTGCATGGAGAGCTGCCATGCAGGCATGATGGAGATACAATACAAAGAGGATTGCATGAAGATGTGTTAGTTCCCACATTAATCTATCAGTGTGAGACTGATGTGTCTTGAAAGTGAAATGGCAGTCGTATGAGCAGTAGAAAAATGATTACTGAGGAATTCTTAAACTAGAGTTCAGCCTCAGTCTTCTACAACCAGATATTTGTGAGGTGAGGCAGGAGCTCCTCTGGACATGTCTTGTCTCCTCCAGTGTGTGTATGTGTGTGTGTGTTTTTTTTTTATGTGTCCGACTCTGGGCATAGGCTTCACAGCCTGCTATCAAGGCCCAGTCGTCCTCCTACAATCTACATGTCACCACTTCGGCGCTTAACACCCACCGTCCATATTGAATACATGCTAGGGCTGTCTCATACAGGACTGGTGTATTGGTATTAGCGGGGTCATTTTTACGACATGTCGGCGGGTCTCCTGGTAGATCAGTAAAGCCTGATTTAATGAAATTCAAATTCTTAAACTGTTCCCTTCACCAGCGAGGATTCGAACCTGGGTCCCTCGGGACTGCAAGCCAACTCTCTACCGATCGAGCTACCGTGTGTGTGTGTGTGTGTGTGTGTTTGTGTAATTCACCGGGTCGGTCAGGATCACTTGATGGTCGTGATTGTCAGCTTTTACCCTCCCGGAAGAGAGCTGAGAGCTCATATAGTCTGATCTAAGGGCAAGGCTGTGACCTTCACACACGCACATCCCCTTGCTCAAGGGGGACAGTAACCACCCACTTTGTCAGTGAAACTTTTCGCAACCTGAGCGAGGCACAAACTCCCGTCTACCAAATGGCAAGCAAGAATGTTACCACTGAGCCAGCGGTGTGTGTGTGTGTGTGTATTTACCTAATTGTATTTACCTAATTGTGATATACAGGAAATGAGCTACGCTCGTGGGGTCCCGTCTCTATTTCTCAATAAGTCAAATTTTGCCTTAAACTCATTTAAGTTTTTAGACTGGACGATCTCTTTGTCCAGGCTATTCCACAGGTCTATACATCTATACGGAAAACTATATTTCTTGATGTCCTTCGAGCAGCTTGGCTTCTTTAGTTTCATTCCATGTCCTCTTGTTGCTCTCTCATCCCACACAAACAGATTTTCTCTGTCAATTTTATCTCCTCCTATCATGGTCCTGAACACTGCAATCATGTCACCCCTCTCTCTCCTTTCCTCTAAGGAGGGCAAATCCAGCCTCTCTCTGTATGGCAAATCTGCCAGACTAGGGACCATCTTGGTTGCTGTTCTTTGTATTCTCTCAATCTTGGTTATATCTTTCTTTTTGTGTGGGGACCACACTACTGCTGCATATTCTAACCTGGGCCGGATCATGGCCACTATCAATTTTTTTATCATCTCCTCATCCATGTAATGAAATGCCACTCTTATATTGGTCAAGAGTTTATATGTCTCTCTCACTATCTTATTTATGTGCTTTTCAGGTGACAAACTATCCTGGACCAGCACTCCCAAATCTTTCTCTTCTCTCGCTTTTCTAATTGGTTCATTACCCATCAAATAATTCAATGATGGCCTCTTGGTACTTTTACCCATTTCCAATATTTTACATTTTTTTGCGTTGAATTTCATTTCCCACATCCGGCTCCAATCATATATCCTATCCAGATCCTCCTGTAGCATTTTACAGTCCTCTTCAACCTCTACCTTTCTCAAGATCTTTGCATCATCAGCAAACAGGCTTGTGTAGCTGTTCACTCCATCTACCATATCATTTACATAAATCAAGAACATTACTGGTGCCAACACCGAGCCCTGTGGGACACCACTTGTTACTTCCCTCCATCCAGATGTGTGTGTGTGTGTGTGTGTGTGTGTGTGTGTGTGTGCGTGCGCTTATTTACTTGCTTGTTTTTCAGCTATCATGGTGAATTTTCAAGTAGAAAAATGCATTGGAATTAGAGAGTGATTATTTGGGTGGGTACCAGCGAAAGAGGTAGGAGGAGGGGAAACAAATATTGTATGATGTGAAGGAGCAGGATTGAGGAGTATGTGCTGGAGAATGAGTTAGAATGAAATGAAGGACTGTAGGTGAGCTGAGACAGGTTGCTTGGAGGTCATTTCTTGTCATGGACATTCAGTGGGATATGGCATTGGACAGTAGATTTATAGGTAGATTACTAGGTAAAGGTTGTATTAATAGATAAACTGGATGATTACTGGATAGGTAATGAAATAGTGATTGAATAATAGATGGATAGAGTGTTAGTTCCTCTCTTAACCTAATCATTTTTTTTTTCTCTCTCTCTCCAGTATGACAGTAACGAGGCCACATGGAGCAGGTCCAGAGAGGTGGTCAGACCCATCCCAGCCACCAGGTGAGGGAGGAGGAGATGAGGGGATAAAGAAGAGGAAGGGAAGGTGAGAGGAGGGAAGGAATAGAGAGAGAAGAGGAAGAGAAGGGGGAAGGAGGGAAGATGTTAGTAGGGGCAAGGGATGGCCAGAGGAAGAAAGAAAGGGAAACAAGATTGAGGATGGCTGTACAGAGAGGAGGAGGTGAAGGGGAATGAGGAAGCAGGGGAAATGGAGTGAAGATTGACTGTAGAGGGTGGAGGAAGATGAAAATGGGGTGTAGATGGCACTCAGGATACTGTTGAAATGAAGCTTTGAAATTTAACACACACAGGAGAGCATGTATTACATGCAGTACTATGCACTCTTGTAGCTTCTGTGTATGAAGCAGATTTGCTGTTGTATTCATGCATTTAAAGTGCAAGCATTTATTAACCACTTGGATCCATGTGATGATATTTTTTGGTTTATTGTTGCTGATGAAAGATGATTTTCTTCAACTTACAGAAGGCCTTTTGTATTTTGAAGGGATTTTGTAGGTGAATCTAACCCCACCATGTAAGAGAGTTTATTATGATATGAATAAAATTGGAGACAGCAAGGGTAAAATAAAGAAAATGTTTCTGGACTGAATGGATTAAATCATATCCCACTGCTAAGTGGCAGATTTATTAAGGGTTTAAGATGAAGATTGCAAAGCTTTCATTTATAAATTTGTGTTTTAATAACTATTATAGCTTCATTTTTTTTTTTTACCTTATTTGATGTTGGCAGAAATTTTGTAGGTACAAATGGGCAGGTCAGAGCCTTTGTCTGTCCAAGAAGCTATGCCTTGGGGAGAGTTGTTGTGATGGATGATTATAGGATTTAAATTGCTGACACTTCAGCAGACTAACCTTGTACGTGAATAATATCACTTCTGATATTTCTCTGTAATAATTCTTCCAGATAACATCCCTACTACACTCAGTAAACTTATGCCATGATAATTCTTGCACTCACTCTGCTCACCTTTATTTTTGTACAGGGGTACAATCACAGCCTTTTTCCACTCTGCTGGCACAGTTTCACTCATCCATGCTTTCTTACATATCTCCATTCAGCTCCTCCACTACACTTAATCATCTCTGCATACACCTCATCAACCTCTGCTGCTATCCCATTTTTCAGCCGCTTCACAGCTCTCTGCACCTGTAGGAGACATAACACTCACATAGCTCGCCTACAGCTCAGCAACAACTACTATATAATCAATTACAAGTTTGACATCACATCCATGTGTTAAAGTTGGCACTAACACTCTTTCATGTAAGCCTCGTGCAGCTGCAACACTCGAGCCTATATTTCTTATCAGGGCCTTCATAGCACCAGCTACCTTCATTCCTTGTGTCACCCTACACTCCACTTCTTTTGCACATTTTCCTCTCTTTTCTGTCACTGTACCCAGATATATGAACCCTCCCACCAATTCCAGTCTCTCTCCATTCATTGTAACTTTACACTGGGAGTCACCTCCTCTCATGATTACAGTTTGAGATATTCCAACCATCGCCATTCATTACCAACGTCATCCCTCTCTCCATTACTTGTGTTTTTACTTCTCTGATCACCCCATCCATATAGAGTAGGCACGGAAAGTATTGACTTTTTTTGCCGACGTCATTCTTTTTCGCGTTAAGTGAAGTAGGGTCAGTACTACCCTCCCCTGTGATGCAAAATGAGCTGACGCTTTTTCAACGGGAGCTGGCAACCCTGCTTGATAGGTTTGGCACCACAGGAGCAGGCTCAGTAATGTTTGGGCAGCCACAGGAGGAGGATTGTCTGTGTGTGTGATGCACCACGAGGGCATGTTTTGACTCAAATAACACAGTTATTTGGTTACCTACCACATTCTCATCATGCCTAAAGTAACCACAAGCAAGGACAAACGTGTGGAAGTGATTACTTTATACAAAGCTGGCCACAAACTCCCATTTATTGCAAATCAGTTGGTGTTAGACTGAGGACAGTGCAGAGACTGGTGAAGCAGTTCAAGGACAGTGGGGAGGCCATTCCTCCCACTCCACTTCCCAAGCCTGGGAGACCTCGTAAGACAACCTTCAGGACCCGTCAGCTGATCTCAAGGCAAGTTAGCAAGGATCCAAGGCTAACAGCACAGGATTTAAAAGAAAAGAACCCACAGTTGCTGGCAGATGTGTCTGTCAGAAGAGTGCAGCAGCTGTTGCATGACGATCTGGGCTACAGGAGTTTTTGTGCTCGTAACAAACCACTGCTAACTGCACTTCAGAAGAAAAAGAGAGTAAATTTTTGTAAGAAATATCTTGCCTGGAATGAGGAGCAATGGAAAACTGTGTTTTGGAGTGATGAGTCAACATTTACTGTCACTGGTACCCCTTCATCACGAGTGTACCGCAAACCAGGCAGTGACCCCCTGGATCCTAAGTACACTTCCATGTTTGTTAAATACCCAGCCTCACTCATGGCTTGGGGCTGCTTTACATACTATGGTGTTGGTAGGTTGGTAATTCTACCTGCAAATGAAAAAGTGAACCAGAACAATTATTTGGAGCTCTTATGTGATGTTTTTGATAAAACCAAGGCAAGATTCTGCCCCTCCACATGTTGCAAAGTCAGTGAAACAGTGGCTAACAGACTGTGAGGTTCCCTTTATTCGAGATTGGCCCGGAAACAGCCCAGATATCAATCCCATTGAGAATTTATGGGCGCACATGAAGCGGCAGCTGCGTAGTATGGACACATCATCTTTGCCTAAACTTGAGGCTGCAGCTATGGAGCAGTTTTAGTCCGTCTGTTCTGCAAAACTACGCCATCAGTCTCCCCAGACGCCTTAAGAAGATAATAAAGGTGAAGGGGAATGCCAGTAAATACTAAATTCAATGGTGAGTGTTAATTTATATGTTTCTCCTTGCTAACCACAAGAATGTTTTCTTTTTTTAAGATGGCGTCAACACTTTCCGCACCTACTGTATATGTTGAAGAACCATGGGGACATCACACAAGCTTGTCGCATGCCTACATTGATCGTGAACCATACACTTGGATGCCCATTTACCTTTACACATGCATTACTCCATCATTAAAAATTCTTAACGGTACCTAGCAGCTTACCATCTACACCGTACATGCACAAAACCTTCCTCAGTCCTCTTTCTGCTTTGTCGTATTCCTTTTCCAGTTCCATAAATGCCATAAACACCTTACTGTCCTTCTCACAAGCCTTCTCCACTATCTGTCTCACTGCATATATTTGATCCACACATCCTCTGCCACTCTTAAAGCCACCCTGTTCATCACTCATTAGGACTTCTGATATCTCTCTTACTTTCTCTATACTGTAATAATTCCTCCGTATACCTTCCTTACAACACTCGATAAACCTATGCCACGATATTTCTTGCACTCACTTCGCTCACCCATATTTTTGAAAGCACTCCAGTTGGATTGAGCCTGTGTAGGTTTATATCCAAGGGGTGGTTGGGGTTTATTGCTCACATACTGCCACTCAAGGATGAGTGAGGCTGGTCACTCTCATCTTAAATGTCAGGACCAACTTGCCTAGCCCCAGGCACTTATGCTCCTCGTGGGGCGACATTGGACTGGATGATGGATGGATGAATGGATGGTACAATCCTAGCCTTTTTCCATTCTGCTGGCACAGTATCACTTATCCATGCCTTCTTGCTTATCTCCGACAAGCATGTCATGGGGTTCTGGGAATATGTTTATTTATAAATGAATGTGTGAGCCAGATGTCACGAGGGAAATGAGAATATGTCTATGGACAAATGCAAACAATTGCCTAGTTGATTAACACAAAAGAATCGACTCATGAAATCAAGTAGTGATGTCACTTTTATGCTGGCTTACTTTGCCAATTCTCTAAAGACGAGAATTTTATAAACTTTCTCAACGGTACACAGCAGAGACTAATCGCTCAAGAAGGCTGTATTTTGTACTGCTGGCCTCGAGAAAGTTAGCTCACCCCTTGACATTCAGTCTATCTATCTATCTATCTATTGCCAGACACCTCAATCCCGCACGGGGTGGCCACAAACAAATTGCCTCCATGTTGCTCTGTCCCCTGCCATTTCACTACCCTGCTCCCAGCTCACACCCCCCTCTCTCATGTACCTCTCCACTCATCCTCGGCCTCCCCCTCCCTCTCCCCTCCTCCACATCACTCACATACACTCTCCTCATCAGTCTTTCACTCTCCATCCTCTCCACATGCCCAAACCACCTTAACGTATTTCTCCTAACACTTCCTATCACGTCCACATCCACATCACAACGCTCCTTCACTTCCTCATTTGTTAGTCTGTCTCTCCATGTGACTCCACATGCTCCTTTCAAATAACTCATTTCCACTGCTCTCACTCTTGACTTCTGTCCTTCCAACAGGGTCCAAGCTTCACTTCCATTTAGAGTTGGTATCACAATACTGTCATGTAACAACTTTTTCACTTCCATGCTCACTTCCCTGTTTCTTATCACTGCTTTCAACGAACCAGCAACCTTCGTTCCATGCTGCACCCTTTCAAGCACTTCATCCTGCAGACTTCCATCCTTACTCATCACTACCCAAGTACTTAAATTCACTCACATTCTCCATATCCTCCCCATTCAATCTCACTGTACATTCACTGGCTTCACTTCTCTCGAAGACCATCACTTTGCTTTTCCCTACATTCACCTTTAGATTCCATTTCTTACATACTCTCCCATACTCATCTACCAAGCCTTGCAGCTCCCCTTCATCTTCACTCAACAACACAGTATCATCTGCAAACAACAGTACAGGGAGTTTCCAAACACTGCTCTCTCTCACTAGGGCCGCTTCAATATCCAGTGCCCGACCTTGTATCTCTTTTATAACCCCATCCATGTACAGAATGGACAACCATGGAGACATGACACATCCTTGTTTCAATCCAACCTTCAAATGGAAAGATTCACTCAGTTTGCCATCCATACGCACTGCAGCCTAGCACCCTAATACATACTCTTCACGGCCTTCAACGACTTCCCATCCACTCCATATATTCTTAATACTTTCCACAGTCCTTGTCTATCCACCCTGTCATTGCTTTCTCCTAATCCATGAAGGCTGCATACAACTTCTTTCCCTTCTTTAGAAACTTTTCCACTAAGGATCTAAGAATGAATATCTGGTCTACACAACCTCTTCCCTTCCTAAAACCTCCCTGTTCCTCTCCATCTGATTCCTCTGTTATTTCCCTAACTCTGTCAGCACGTATCCTACCATATACTTTTCTGTTACACTAGGAAGGCAAATGCCCCTATGATTACAACACACTTTTTTTCCCCTTTTCTTTTGTACAGAGGAATAATTATACCTGACTTCCAACCCTCTGGGACTCTACCTTCCTCCCAGGCCAGTCAGCACACCTTCCACATCCATTCTATTACTATCTCTCCCCCATGCTTCAGCATTTCACCACACACTCCATCAATTCCTGGGGCTTTGCCCATTTTAACTTTCTTCATTGCATCCACCACTTTCATCCTACTGATTTCTTCCTCTCTTCTCACAACCCTTCTCCCTGCCATTCCCCAGCCACTTATACTTGCATTACTTTCATTCTCTATGTTCAACAGTTCATTAAAGTATTCTTTCTATCTGTACACTTTTTCTCCCCTCTCCACTAGTAATCTACCATTTTTATCTTTCACACCCCCACTAATCTTTCCAGAACATTTTCTTACATTCCTTCCACTTTGCACTCAAATTCCTTCCAATAATTGAAAATAATAATAATAATAAACAGGATCTTGCTGGAGCAAACTCCTAGCTGGCACAACGGATTTAAGAATTCTTACCAAAGAACTGGCCTAAATACCAGTCGTGATTAATGTAAGGAATTGTGCTAACTTGGAGTAGAGAGAATATGCAAAATGTGGAGAAATTAAACAAGACTGTTACATTTAACAGAGCTCAAAAAATGAACTGTAAATTTATTAATTACAAGAAAATAAATTTACTTTACATGAATCTCGATTCAAGGGAATACTCTCACTGATGCACTCAAACTCGATAACTAAATATCGCACTGAAAGTGAATAGCTAAATAACCTTAGCCTAAAGAAACAGAAAAGGAAATGCTGGTCAGTGGAGATGAAACGTCACTGCGAATAGACTCGGCATCTGTCACTGGTCAAAACGCTGCTACCGCTTGACGTCTTCTACAGTTGATCACCAGGTTCGTGGGAGATTCAGGGAAACGCTGATACTGCAGGATGCTTGAAGCCGCTATGAAGAAGGACTCTATCTGCATTAGGTACAGACTCCGCACTCCGTGACTGCCAAAAACCGACTACCCGTGCTCGTTGCTGTCCAACACAAGGCGTGAGAAAAGGGTGGGGCTTAAGTCAACGGTTGAGAGGGAAGTGCGTAGGAACGATAATTCACAAAATATCACTCAGTGGAATGCAATGTCTGTACTCAGAGACAGTCAGTCACGAGACAATGATGAAACTTTTGAAAACTCGATACAAATATAAGTGCTAAAGCGAGCAGTTAACAGACTGAGCGAAGTTCTGTGGATTTCAAAACTGTTCAAGCGTTCCCACTATAATGCTAAATAATGTCACAAATTATCATACTAATATCATGATCTAGGAAATTCGTGACTTTACGCCCCATCAAAATCAAATTTTTTTTTAAAAATTTAACAATATATACATATGCTGTACATCCTAACTCAGTCACTCAAGATTCATACTGTGGTGTGTGTACTATCCTGCTACAGGAGAAAATAACTGTCGCCAGTGAGCGTTAAAACCTCATATTTACATTAATAGAAGCAAGCTTGAGGGAAAAAACTCCATGACGACGGTGAAAAATCCTGTGCTCAGGTCAAACTGAGCGAAAGATCGTTACATTTACATTGACAACTAATTGTTATGTAGCGTGGTGTATGTGATACACGGTGTAGGTGTGACAGTTGTAGTGTAACTGTACCTGTGTGTAAAGTGATTTAATACAATTTAATAACATAACAGAGGCGACGAGGGCAGTGAGAAGAGGTGGCAGCGTGCGGCAGAGACAATCAGCTGACCCGCACGGCAAAACTGCCACACCTATTGCTGTACCTGCACATCAAAACTGCTTCACCCACCAACTGTACCTGTGAAATGAATCAAGATGGAGCATCAATAGTGTCAATGTGACAAACAGTTTGTATTAAATTACAATTACCATTTGCCCAGTAGTCAATGGATATACAATAAAAAGTACATTTCAGCTGAAAATCAACTGACAGCCAGAGTTTCGTACATTTGAAGTCGCCATTTTTTTCCTTATTGGGTAGATTATTAACCAGGATATGTAATTCTTGGATTGCTCAAATCTCTTAGAACCCCTGTAGTTTACTGGTTAAACCTATATTAACCAGAGAAGAAGGTGTTCCCTGGTTAACGGTGCATCATCGGTGTCCACAGTTGGGATCGCCACGACTGCCCGTTCATCATCGGAGTCCACAGTTGGGATCGCCGTGACTGCGTGCTTATAAACTACGGTACATATGTATGTACAGACCCTAGACATATTGTGTCCTGTGGGGCCAACGGGCGAGACATCAGGTCTGGATCCACATTACCACTGCCCACTCTCTCACATGACTCCAGAGATTATTGGCATGGATTCAAACGGTGTAGGAAGGACAAGTTCCTGATTGGTGGTACATCGACACACATTGCAGGAATGCACAAACCTATCTATTTCCTGTCTCATTCCTGGCCAGAAAAAGTCAGCATGGATACGGCCTTGTGTTTTCTTTTTGCCCATGTGACCTCCTGACGCTGAACAATGACCCCATTCTAACACTGCTTGGCAGTACTTTGTGGGAACAACAAACTGCAGTCGAACCTCACCCTGGGGTGTTCATGACTCATGGTAAAGCTGTCCTTGTTTCTGAAGGAACCTGGCTTGACCTCCCCATGAATGCTTAGTCACTTTACCCTTTTGCTTTTTCTGTACAACAGCAAGTGTCGGGTCAGACTGTTGTTCTTGGACACCATCTTGACTGTCAGTCAGATCTTGCGGTGATGCAATGGTCACCGGGGTGACACTATTTGGAGCCTTGGCCATGGCTCGTGTTACTGCAGTCGAAGTCTGAGTAGTGACATCTACGGTGCAACTGTACTTGGCACCTGGTATGTTACCTATAATAAGATCAAACATAGGTTCTGGCATGACAACTGCAACTATCGAACCTGTGTAAAAGGGAGATGCTACTTAGATACGTGCCTCAGGAAACAATCTCACCGATCCGACAATCAGCTGAGCTCGAATCTGTCTGCCTGTGTATTCTTCAGGGTAAACTCTGCCTGACAGTGCAACTTGAGGAACCAGTGTCCCTCAAGACATTTACAGAAACACCTCCCACAAACCCTGGCTGAACAAGGAAGGCACTGTTACCTGTTGGAGGGCCTGTGGAGGACAGCCAGCCATAGATAAGGCTGCATGGCGCACAACTCTGCAAATGTGACTCCCTGAGAACTAGACACCTGAGGGGTCGTACTCGGTCTAGATGCCTGAGGGGTCGTACTCACCATCTGGGGAGCAGGAGCATTGACCGCCTGTGGAGGAGGGCTCACTGTGTGAGGAAGATTAGTTCCTTGTGAAGGAGGGCCTGTGCTGGTAGGGATGATATCATCATGCGCTTGTCAGGGAATGAAGGCTGCATTTGCCTCCTGCCTCTGATACTCTGGGGCTGGTGCTGAAAAGGATTGTCCCATTTGCCAATTGCCTGGCTGATACTGCTGCTGGTTAGGGTACTTGTTGTACCTCTTCCAAGCAGGTTGCTGCGTATTCTGCCCTTGGTCCTTTTTTCTGCGATTTGCCTGGACCATGACCATTATTCTGAGAACGGCCTTGATGCTGGGGTTCGGTCTGCGATTGCTTCCCAGATTTATCAGTATCTTTCCTGTTCCATGGCTGTTGCCTACGAGCTTGGTACCCATACTCAGTAAAGAATGCATCAGCCTTTTCCACCATTTGATTTGCATCCTTTACTTTCCAAATCTGGAGCTGAGCCATAAGCTCAGCAGGCCACGACTTTTCCAGCTGTGTGCACAGCACAAGGTCAGTTATTCCCTCTCGCGTGCTAGGGGTCTCATCCTTCACCATCCACTTGTGTAAGTATGCAGTGAGACAGTCGAGGAACTGAACAGCTGTCTCCTTTTCCTGGAAACGCGCCCTCATGAACTGATTCCTGGTGTTATCAGCGGTGAGACCGTACGCTTTGATAAGTGCGGTCTTCATCATCTCATACATGAGATTGTCTCCACGAATTCTGTGGAGAATATCGAGGGCAGGGCCCTCAAACAAGCTATGAAACTGAAGCCGCTTAGCCGCCTCATCCAGCTCGTACAGCTGTGTCATGTCTTCGAAATGAGCTATGAATGGCTCAATTCACTCGCCTTCCTTGTATGAAGGAAGCTTGAGGCATGGGGTTGCTAGAACAGGTGCTGCGGAAGCACTCGTGGAGCTTGGATTGGCTGCACCCAGTGTGCCTGAAGCCAAGGAGTCTCGCTTGAGCTTCAACACCTCAAGCTAATGTTTGTCACGTGCCTCGCGCTCAGCACTCTCGTGTTCATGTTCTCTCTCACGTTCCTCACGCTCGTGTTCACGTTGTTCGCACTCGTGTTCACGTAGTTCCCGCTCATGTTCACGTTGTTCTCGCTCGTGTTCACGTTATTCTCGCTCGTGTTCACGTTGCATTTTCCGCTCTTCATGGGCGGCATCCTCATATTTCTATTCATAATGCAACGTGATAGCAGGTAGTCTTTAATTTCCTGGGGGTTAGTAAGCCCCATATCCTTGGCTTCTTGTAGGTATATACTGGTTGCCATGATGATCAGACTGAGACTGAGTGAAATAGACTGATATACGGACTGCTGTTCAGCAGGCGAATGCTAATACTTGGGAATAAAGAATACAGGCACAGTCTGGTGGTGACCAATCTTGTGAAACTAGTAAAGAAAGGGAAATAAAAATTACAACTGGCTGGGAAAACTTACATACAATTAATGAAGCAAAATCAATAACCACCAGCAAGGCGGTGCCTGTAATATTTAATAATAACTAATACCTAGCTAAGAGTGAGTGAGTTATTTCGGTAATGATTTCAAGGCCAGGTGTTATCCTGCTGAGGTTGCCAGATGTCACAGGGGAATATGTTTATATATAAATGAATGTGTGAGCCAGATGTCACGAGGGAAATGAGAATATGTCTATGGACAAATGCAAAAGATTTCTTAACACAATGGAATCGACTCATGAAATCAAGTAGTGATTTCACTTTTATGCTGGCCTACTTCACCAGTTCTCTAGAGATGAGAATTTTACAAACTTTCTCAACAGTACACAGCAGAGACTAATCACTCAAAGAAGGCTGTATTACTGTACTGTTGGCCTTGAGAAAGGTAGCTCACCTCCTGACATTCAATAATTGATAATAATAATAATAAACAGGATCTTGCTGGAGCAAACTCTTAGCTGGCACAATGGATTTAAGGATTAACACCAAAAATCTTGCCTAAATACCAGTTGTGGTTAATATAAGGAATTGTGCTAACTTGGAGTAGAAAGAGTATGCAAAATGTGGAGAAATTAACCCTTTTGCGCATGGAACCACGATTTGCGTTCCATGTGGTGTGGTGTGTCAAAGCACACAGCCACAAACTGCATGAAAAAGCAAAAAAAAAAAAAAAACAAAAAATAAGTTTTCTGTCAATTTGCGTCATATTTTGGTGCATTCTAGCAGCCATGTGTCTCTCCCGAGGTAAGACCTTGGCAACACTGCAATGGGCCATATGTGCCTGTAAGTAGTGATAGAATCTCAGTGCTCCACTAGCAGCCAGACAGCAGGGTCGTGCTGTGTTGCATTGTCCCTTTAAATCCACCATTTTCCCCCTCCCACCCAAGGCTGAAGCCATTATTGAAATATTGTGATTATACAGTGTTTTAACTATACTGTGAAGTGATTGTGTCTACTGAACATAGATATATTGTTTGTAAAGCATTGGGGCCTGTTATCAGCCATTAGGCCTACAGGCAGGAGTCTGGTTTGTTATAGCAGGGTTTCCACTCACCCTGCCCGTAAAATGATGTATTTTACCCTTATAGTGAAGCCATTACGTATATCTGTGAAACATATAGTGCCTGGATTAGTGAAATAACTGACCTACCATAGCAGGCATTATGTTATGCCATAGAGATACATAGACATATGCATTAGTTGCTAAGGGAACAGGCGGTCTCTTATGCCATACAGTAGGGAAGGGAATAACAGAAGAGGCTGGGATGGAATCATGTGATAGTGTTTTATATTGCATATGGTTCAGTGTGAAATATATGTGTAAAATAGTGCCGAGTGTTCACCGAGAAATATTGCGTGCATTGACTGACAGCGGAAAGTTATGTAATGATCAGAGACAAGAAAATACGCCACACAGCGACACACATATGATATTATATACGTATGTCGTGCAGTGAATGTTCGTGGAGAAATCTATTGTGTACATCGCATGTGTTAGGCAAACGTGGTGCAAGGAACAGAGAATACTCCACACACACACGGAGCTGCTCCTGGATCGAGGGGAAATAATTGCTGAATCAGCAGCGAAAAAGAGACCAGCGTATTTTGATTATGTGGTTGAGTGCGTGAGTGGTGGTCCCGTCGGATATTAGTTTAAAAAAAAATGCAGGTTTCGGCCATAAAATACAAGATATAGTGAAAAAGAATGTTTCCATATGGTTGAATCGTGGCGGAGAGAGACGGAAGATTGTTTACAACTGGCGAGGGGGAATTTGAGGGCTTCACTGATGTTGATGTAAATAACGGAAGTGATAAGCTGAACCAAACAAGAATAGCAGGAGTAGAGAAAACGGTGGAGAGGAATGTCCAGGAGTTAAAAAAGGTATGGGAAGTAATTAGGGAGTTGCAGGAATGGAACTGAGAGCAAGAGAGAGAGAGATTAAAGTCCTACAGAACAAACTGGAAAAAGTTTGCACATGTAGTGATGAGCAAGAAAAAGAAGTCACAGAATTAAAGGTGAGTAATGAATCTGCATCAAATGAAATAAAACAGCTCAAGAGGGAGAATAAGAGGTTGGAAGAAGAAAGGGACAGAATGAAAAGTACACTAGATGAGTACGAATCAAAATTGAGGATGCAAAATGAGCATATTAAGGAAATCAAGGAGCAACACAGGGGTAGAAGAAAATACAGGAGGAAGGAAATGTAAATTTGAAGGAGATCATAGAACAACAAAGCAAGGAAAAAGTAGGGAAGGAAGTGGTTAGGGTACTAAGAAGTAGAGAATCTTTGGTCAGGGATGTAGCAGACAAGAAAAAAATGTGTGATGATCTCAGGAATAAAAGAAAAACATATGACAGTAAGATCCGAAAGATAAAGAGAAGAACTGAACAGGGCTAAAGAAATAATATCAGTGGTTATGGAAAGTAACAATGAAGCCCAAGAAGAGATTGAAGAAGTGTTTAGGTTAGGAAAGTACGAGGAAGGTGGGGCAAGGCCATTGAAAGTAAAGTTTAAGTCCCTGGTAATGGTGAGTGAAATCATAAGTAGAACATGGAAATTGTCAGATAAAGAGGGGTTTAGAAATGTCTGGATAAGGAGAGATGCAAATGAAGAAGAAAGAGCTAAATTAAAGGAGTTAGTAAAGGAAGCAAAGATAAAAAACGAACAGCAAACGGAGGAAATTGAGAAAGTGGTACCGACGGAGGGAAGGAGAGAAGAGAGTATAAAAAATGATGAAAAAAAGTTTGAAAGTGGCATACACAAACATTGATGAATTAATATCGGCAAGGTTAGAAATAAATGATTTTTTGAGGGCACACGAACCTGATGTTATGTGCTTTGTAGAGATTAAATTGAAAGAAGATGTTGATATTCATGTGGGAGATGGGAAATACAAATTATGGAGAAGATACCGAAAAGAAAAAACAGGAGGAGGAGTGATGATAGCAGTGAAGGACAACATAAATGTAGATACTGTGGAAATGGCAGAGGGTAGAGCCGAAGTGATAAATATGAAATTAGAAACTGGGGAGATGGTAAGAGAGGTATGGCAGTGGTATATATTCCCCCTGAGACGGGAGCATGGAATGACAATGAATACAAGGAGATGTTGTCAGACATGGTTAGTTATCTACAGAAAGTGACTGATAAAAGCAACATTATAATCCTAATGGGTGACTTTAATTGTAAAGCTGTGAACTGGGAGGAATGGGATTCAGGAGGCAGCGAAGATTTGTGGGGCACTAAATTGTTAAATATAGCAATGAATAATGTAATGACGCAATGGGTCAAAGAAGAGACACGATTCCGAGGTGTCATCAAGACACCAGCAAGATTAGATTTGCTTCTATCCAAAGAATCTGATGTAATCTAATCTTTGAAATATCTGTGTCTTATAGGAAAAAGTGATCATGTGGTCATTGAGTTCCAGATGATAATAAGGAACGTTGTGCCAAGAGATGAGCTTTATAGGCAAGGAAGATACAACTTTGGGAAAGCAAACTTTGCAGAATTGAGAAAATTTTTCGAAAATGTGGATTGGAGAAAATTCAGAGAGACGAGAGATACAGAGGAAGTGGGATATCTTTTTAGACCTCTATAATTTGGGAGTGGAAAAATATGTGCCAAGAGTAAGGGGGAAAGAAAACAGGAACAAGGAATGGTTTAATAGAAGGTGTATGACAGCAAAAAAAAAAGAGAGGGACATTGCTTGGAACAAACTGAGAAAGAGAGGTAATAACAGAACAAAGGAAGAATATAAAAGAACTAGAAATGAATATACAGTACAAGAATACGTAGAGAGGAAGAAAGGAACTTTGAAAAAGGTATAATTGACAAATGTAAGGATGAACTCAAATTGTTTTATAGATTTGTTAATGGCCGATTGAAGCACAAGGAAGGAATCACCAAACTGAAAGTAGAAGGAGAGGTCTACAAGCATGTGGTAATGCAAGCTGAAATAATGAACAAATGTTTCCAATCGGTTTTCACTAAGGAAAGAGAGTTTGTGGAGGGAGAGGGAGTGATTAGAAATGTAGTGATAAAAGCTATAAAAGTGGAAGTGAAGGAAGTGTATAAATTACTGGAAACTCAAGATGTAAGGACAGCCCCAGGACCGGATGGAATCTCTAATTGGGTACTGAAGGAATGCAGAGAACAACTGGCAGATAAGATTCACAATTTAATTTTATGTTCCCTGGAAGAGGGGAAAGTGCCTCGGGAATGGAAGAGGGCAAATGTGGTACCAATCTATAAGGGAGGAAAGAAGGAAGAACCCCTGAATTACAGACCAGTGGCCGTAACCAGCATGGTCACGAAATTGTGTGAGAGAATCCTGAAAGACAGATGGATAAAATGTCTGGAAGAGATGAATATTTTGACTGAAAGTCAGTTTGGATTCAGAAGTGGGTCATGTGCTTCCAACTTGTTGAGCTTTTACTCAAGGGCAATTGACGTGCTACAGGAGAGAGACGGTTGGGTGGATTGTGTGTATTTAGATCTGGAGAAGGCCTTCGTCAAGGTACCCCATAAGAGACTAATATGGAAATTAGAGCATATCGGAGAACTGAAGGGAAGCCTCCTGGAATGGATGAGAGACTTTTTGAGTGACAGACAAATGAGGACAGTAATAAAGGACAGGACATCTGGATGGAGGGAAGTAACAAGTGGTGTCCCACAGGGCTCGGTGTTGGCACCAGTAATGTTCTTGATTTATGTAAATGATATGGTAGATGGAGTGAACAGCTACGCAAGCCTGTTTGCTGATGATGCAAAGATCTTGAGAAAGGTAGAGGTTGAAGAGGACTGTAAAATGCTACAGGAGGATCTGGATAGGATATATGATTGGAGCCGGATGTGGGAAATGAAATTCAACGCAAAAAAATGTAAAATATTGGAAATGGGTAAAAGTACCAAGAGGCCATCATTGAATTATTTGATGGGTAATGAACCAATTAGAAAAGCGAGAGAAGAGAAAGATTTGGGAGTGCTGGTCCAGGATAGTTTGTCACCTGAAAAGCACATAAATAAGATAGTGAGAGAGACATATAAACTCTTGACCAATATAAGAGTGGCATTTCATTACATGGATGAGGAGATGAT